>CAHIKZ030005610.1:892500-970000 GCA_903632075.3 Acanthosepion pharaonis
TTGTCCGTCCTCATGACACAAATATGACGCATCAAAAAAATCATGGCGCTAGGATAGAAAGTTCTTTGACAAATTGCGTATTTTTCGAATGTTCCATTTTCAGAGTATCACTGAATTTAATCCTTTTTGTTAGGTTCCTCCGTTTGAACAATTTTATGACAGTGACGGAGGTGTAACAGTCATGCTTGTGGGAAACCTTAGACAAACCTTTCCAGTGATATCTGTCCATATTTCTGAGATGAGGTATTATGTACAATTAGGTGAAAAATTTAAGTGAAAGAAAGCTGTAATCGTTATTTTATAACAGAATACATAATTCAGCTGAAAAGATCATTTCAGGTGATAGAAATCCAGGAGAAGTACATTTGCATCAATCTATTATCACCGGTGAACACGATTTAGATTAAACGTTTGATAAAGTCATAGAAATGTACGAAAAAAAAAGAAAGAAAAAAAATCAAAAAATGTCAACACACTTCTGCTGTGCGCATATGTAGTTCTACCAATGTACAATATATAATCTATCTGTATTTCAGTATAACGTATCCTGGGCTTCAAAATCCACGAACGGCATCCAACAGTGGTGAATGTAGCAGTTCATCTTGAAAATGGTCAGCGTTTATATTTCACAGAAGATAATTCTGGAAACGTAGTTGAGAATACACAAGAAATCACTATGATTGCTTTCTTCAAATTTATGCCAAAGTGGCCTGTTTGCCCGAACACTGCTATAGGTTGAGGTTCTTGTCTACTATACCTGGGAAAGCAGTAGATGGAGCAGGTCAAACCAAGGATCATAAGTTGAGGGCTGGGAAGAGAATGCTGTATTCAGAAGCGGAACCATCGGGCAGGTGTACACATTGCACCTAATCAACAGGAATGCTTCTTTCTGTGTCTGCGGTCCTATAACATTCACAGACCTTCGAAGATATAATGGCGAATTCCGTACGACCACAGAGAAGCCTGCGCCAAACATGGACTGCTGAAGAATGATGATAACTTGGGCCACAAACAGGAGGAAGCAGCAGTCAACTGCACAGAGCTATTTTCCATCGTGGATGACATGTGACTTGATTTTGCCTCTTAAGCTTTGGGCAACCCACAAAACCAGCATGACAGAGGATATTCTGCGAAGGATTCAACGGCAAACCTCAGCGGAAATTGACAGTTTCAATGATGCCATTTACAATGAGACGTTAGTTGATCTGGAAACCCGAGTGCAAGCTATGAGAAGCCAAGGAATTGCCATTTGGCCTACCGCAGACTGAGCAGGCAGCAAATAATCTCGCAGTTGAGTATATGCGAGAAATCGGCTATAACACCGAAGAAATGGCGGCGTATATAGTGGAGAAGGAACACAAACTGAAGCAGAACCAACTGGATGCTTATAACATGCATATTTCGAGCATTGAAGGTGAAAGAGGAGACTTATTCTTCCTCGATTTATCATCAACCTACTTATGGCTAAATTGTGCCAAATGAAACATATTGTTCAAGCAATGACGACATGTGGAATAGCTTCAAACTTGGTAAGTGGTGACAGCACAGCTCATACGTGCAGGGTTTGAACCTGCTCAAGAAAGAGAAGGCAACCTACATCACTCATGATTCTATAAAAGGCAAACTCCTTAGTGATTGCAAATTGATCATCTGGAATGAGGCGACGATGAGCCATAAGGGTTACTTCGATGTTCTTCACATGGCACTTCAGGAATTTAGAAACAGAACACGGCTCACGGGAGGTGCAACAGTCATGCTTGTGGGAAACCTTAGACAAACCTTTCCAGTGATATCTGTCCATATTTCTGAGATGAGGTATTATGTACATTATTTACATTATTTGGACTATTGCGAATGAGCCAATTGGAGTAAACTGCCATGCAGATTTAAATTTTTCCCTCTTGTGACGAATTTTTTCTTTTTGCATGCTAGCATGATAGTTAACATTCGTGTCAGTCAGCTGTTGGCTCTCACGCTGGCCAATAGAATCTTCCTGCATATTTGTGGCAGCCAGCTCTAGGCTCTCACTCTGGTCAGTAGGAAATGGCCACAGACTACATGAAAACTGCCGTAGAAGCATTAAAAAATCGATTATTTCCACTATCAATGGGGGCTGGGAAATGCAAAGTCGGTCTTGGCCTTCCCACTAACGTGGAGAATGTCATGTAAATTTTGGTGCAAATCCGTCGAAAATTGCGGCCGTGCATTCATTACACACACACACACACATCCTGCCTTTTATAGATGGAGATAACGATGTGCGAAACTGGGATTTTATCCACTTTTGGGATTTTATCCTTTGAGTTTTTGTCTGCTGCTATTTTGTCATGAACTCAGGTTTTACAATAGCAAATGTGCTCATTGGCTTTCCTCCCAAAACTTTTACCCTCATTATGAGAAGTCTTCTCGTCTGGCATTTTAGTCAAACCATTTGTTTAAAATATTTCATTCAACTTCAGAGGGAGAGCCGTTATCCATTATACCACCCGCACATCCAAGTTCCAGCACCAGGAATTCCCAAGCGGTTACCCATCTAGACAAAGACCAGGCTCGACGTTGCTTAACTGCGGTGATTCGTACAAGCACCGGTGTTGCAACGTTGTATGACCGTAAGCCGCCAGGTATATAAATCGAGGTTTGTTGGATTGAGGAAAGTGTTTCATTTATTTTTGTTATGCAGTTCTTAAGCCAAATTCGGCGTGTCGTATTATCAGCCGCGATAAATAAATAAAAAAGAAAAAGAAAAAAAAAACGAACTTTAGAATAAAGGGGGTCTATCGAAACATATCTGATCGAATTAAAAAGGAAAACTAAACAAAACAAGAAAGACGTATCATATTTTTCTTCGAAGATCATCAAGTGCTTTATCATAAGTGATTAATTTCGAACTTTAACCGCTACCGCTAGCATAAAAAAATCGATTATTTTCACTATCGATGAGAGTTGGGAAATACAACGTCGGTCTTGGCCTAAATTTTGGTGCAAATCCGTCGAAAATTGCGGCCGTGCATTCACACACACACACACACACACACACACACACACACACACACACACACACACACACACACACACACATACACACATCTTGCCTTTTATAGACAGATATATATCTATTGTTTTAAATAAACACTGTTTAGAGTTGATTTTTTTTTTTTTAACAAACTTTTTAAACATCACTTTTTCATGGACAAATTTTGGCAAAATTATTGCACCAAAATTGATATGAATAGATAAGTAATATGGAAGAAGATTTGAAGTTCATCTAAAACATGTAAATTAACGATTAAATATACGTAAAGACAAAAGTTGTAAGTACTCCAGCGTGAGTGTAAAATCTGAAAGAAATGGAAAGGTGTTGTCCAATCGTAGATTCAGGTGTAGATTGCGTAACATATATATATATATATATATATATATATATATATATATATATATATATATATATATATATATATATATATATATGAAAAATAATAAGGACAAATCTTAAAAATCAATAGTTATTGGAAAATTTATTTCGATGAATTGAATATAAGAAAATTCATCTCATCAGAACGATTCCATTTTATAAAATTTTTTATAAAACGTATTCGGTCTGATGAGATGAACATCGAAATAAATTTATTACTGACGATGGATTTTTAATGGTTTTTCCAAATTATTCATATAATTTGCTCTCATATGGGCTGAAAACTCCTTTTTTATATAATGCTTACTAATTACATTTCGACGTATATATATATATATATATATATATATATATATATATATATATAATGCCAAAATGTAATTAGTAAGCATTATGCCAAAAAGAACTTTTCAAATATATATATAGTCATTTTACAGTTGAAATGGCTAAATGTAACCGAAAGTTCTATGCTAATGGTTTCTTTTCTTGCACTTCTCGCTTGTGGAGCTCTCCTCCGGCTCCATCTTTTCCCGCCAACTTGATCTGAAAAATTTAGATGCATCGTCAATTTTTATCTACTGTCTTCTCGATTCTTATTCGTTTATTGTTTTTGCGCCTTAATAATTTTTCTCTTTTTTACTTATTCACACTTAGTAACGACTTGTGCATTACTGGCTTTATTGTCTTGCTTTGGGGCAAATGATTACATATATATGTGTGTGTGTGTGTGTGTGCATGTGTGTGTGTGTGTGTGTGCATGTGTGTGTGTGTGTGTGTGAATTACAATTGATCAGAAACAAACGAATTACTTCATACAGATGATATGAAAGTAGTTTTGTTTTCCTAGACTTATCAATGCAAATACATTTACATAGCACTTTTTTCCCGTGGACGAAATGATCATCTGTCTGAGGTAATTCGTTTGGATCTCGTTACTTGTAATTCACTTATATGCTCTATAATAAACATTATATTTAGCTCTCTTTTGTGGATCAGTTTTAATATTTTGTATTAATAGGATCTACTTGGATTACTTACCCACGGAATTTTTTACTTGTTATATATATATATATATATATATATATATATATATATATATATATATATATATATATATATAAAGGGTGTTTCAATAATTAAGTTTAAGCGTCTAATGATTTTTATTTTTTCAGGTTTAACAGACATTTGGGCGATATTATTTTCCCCACATAATTGCCATGACTTAAATAATATGATCCAATGGAGAAATAAATACATTTTCACCGATAACACTGATTTATTTACTGGTGACTTGTATCCGCCTTTAAAGAAACAACCTCATATATATATATATATATATATATATATATATATATATATATATATATATAGCGTGCGTATGTTTGTGTATTTATTATCCAAATAAACGTTTGATTTAGTGGATATCCGAATCGACATATTTGCTTTTAAACTGTGTAATTGTCGTCTCGGTAAATGTACCCTTCGGTAGAGCTCGAACCTACGTGCCCCTTATATAGGTGGAAAATTAAAACGTTTCACCGGATGTGATTTTACACTACAAAGAATCATCTTCCGGTATTTTGTTATTTTTTCCTTGACTGACATAGATGTTGTGGAAATGCTTAATTATATATAAAGGGTGTTCCAATAATTTGGACCTTTTTTAAATATGAATTAAGTTTAAGCGTCTAATGAGTTTTTATCTTTTTTTTTCAGATTTAGCGGACATTTGGGCGATATTATTTTTCGCACTTAATTGCCATGACTTAAATAACATGATCCAATAGAGAAATAAATAAATTTTCACCCGTTACACTGATTTATTTACTGCTGACTTTGATCTGACTTAATGTAACACCCTTTCTATATAGATGTAAATTATATTTGATTTCTGTATAATAAACAAAACTTAAGTATCTTTATTGACAATTTTGCTGCACGCCATAACCTCATCTTAATTAAATCAATAAGAAATGAAATCCGAAATCGTAACAAAAGAATGCGGTTGTCATTGAATAAAAATCAAAGGTTTCTCTTTTTATTTTCATTTTAAGTACAAAAAAATGTTGCGTTCACACACCTGATTCTGATGATGCTGCAAATAAACATCTAATTATAAACAAACTAAATGACCTTTTATTCTTTGTGAATTAAATATTAATTGTAAATAAGGCTGTGGTGTCCACTGATATTAAATGTTTTAATTTTAAGATGAAAGTCGTAAGTTAGCTTTTCAAAAATGGCAAACACTTGAAGGCTCTTTCCTTTGTTATTTGAACGAGGGATCTCAAGTTTCATTGCTTTTGTTCTGATTATTGCCTTTCGACTGATTCATTCGACAGTCTTTCGCAGTTGCAAAATTGGTAAGGAAAACGTGAATCATTATCATTACAAGAGATGTTTGGTCTCTTTAGAATTCCATGACTACCAGTTTAAAAATGTTGAACTCACAACATTGGGGAGAAGGCAACGGAAAACCATTCTACTCACCTTAATAAAAATGAATTTCATACATATAAGAAACTGGGCTCCTCGATATAGTGTAATGGTTAGCAACCTTATCTTGATAGAACAATTAAAACTGAGTAGTGAGTTCGATCCTCACTGGTTGCTCTCTGCTTTCTGGCTCATGCCCCATCTAAGCTAGGCTTAGAAAATCAGCAGGGCACTCGGACGTGGTGCAATGGTTAACAGGCTTGTCTAGCTCGCACAATTACGACTGAGTAGTAAGATTAATACTAACTGGGTGCCCCATAATATCGGTATGGTGCTACATATAAGCAACGCTTAGAAAATCCCCATAGATGTAGGACATTGTGGAGAGGTGTGACCGCCTACATAAAATGGTACTTGAAAGTTTTTCGAAGGTAAATCAATATGTATGCAGCCTAATTATGTAAAGAGCATCTATTTTGCATAAACTCACTAAATAACTACATTTCAGTCTATGTACACTTTGATGCAACTATGTATATATATATATATATATATATATATATATAAGAACTGTAAGATATATAATCCGGTGTTCTTATTTATATTTTTACAAAACAATGCTCAATGTAAATTTACAGAGCATAAATATATATATATATATATATATATATATATATATATATATATAATAAATATATATATATATATATATATATAGAAATATTACACATATATATATATATAATATTTATAATATATATATATATATATAATATTTATAATATATATATATATATATAATATTATAAATATAAATTTTACAAAAGAGTGCTCAATGTAAATTTACAGAGCATAAATAAATATATATATATATATATATATATATATATATATATATATATATATATATATATATATATATTATAATGAATTAAATCTGACATATTTTCAATTTCTTTTGCTTAAACGCTATTTTAGATGGATAAACATATTCGACAAAATGCTCTGTTTATCTAATTAAACAGTATATTTATTTAATTGCATTTACCGTCCTTTATATGTGAGAAATTTTGTCTGAAAATATGCCTCCTCAAGCAGATTTCGAACTTGCATCCCGTATGGGGAAGCGTCATTATATCTGGCGTGCTTAAGCGATTCGACCACGTAGGACTTCCGGTTCAAATCTAATGACGGTTCCACATAGGGGATACAGGTTCGAATTCTACCGGAAGACGCATAATTTCTGACAAGATTTCTCGAATACTCAGGACGGTAAATGTAAATAAATATCAATACTTTTTAATTAAATAAACAGAGCATTTGCTTGAATATAAGAATCCATCTAAAATAACGTTTAAGCAAAATAAATTAAAATATGTCGGATTTAATACATTTCATAAAAAAATAATGACCTATTGTACAAAAGAGATACAAATATTTTGAGAACCGTCAGAGAAAGGGATTTCAAAAGCACTATTCCGAGATTTTTTTAACCGCGAGTCCTACGAGGCAGAATCGATTATACACATCAGATTTAAAGACCCTTCCCATAGGTAATTCCGGTACGAATCCTACCGCAGAATGCACATTTTCTGACAAGATTTTTCGAATATTCAGGCCGGTAAAAGTAATGAAATAAAAATTATGTTTAATTAAGTAAACAGAGTATTTACTAAAATAACATTCAATCAAAAAACAATATATATATATATATATATATATATATATATATATATATATATATATATATATATATATAAATAAACATTGTGTATATTTAGGCAGCATTTTTCCATTGATGCATGTTTCAATAAATAATATAGACAAGTGTTGTCCATTTATTTTATGTAAATTCTTTTTCATATCGTCTGATAAGCTTAATAACATTATCATTAAACGAAGAAAGAAAATCATAATATTAATACATTTTTTTTAAATCCCATCTAAGCTTTCGGCTCACATAAGCCATTATCAAAGATAACAATTACATTAGATGTCTTGTTTGTTGTGAAAAAGCAAATTGAAATAGCCAAAGAAAATTGAACACGTTTAACAATATATATATTATTTAATAAAACATGCATCAATATATATATATATATATATATATATATATATATATATATATATATATATATATATATATATATATATATAGACAGTGGGGAAACAAATATTCGTACATATAAAATTTTTAACTTATTGTCTTTCCAACTAATTAGTAAACATACTTTTTACATAATTAACTATAAACAGATGCATAGTAACTAAATATGAATAAAAAACAAAAAAAAATTTGATTTAATATAAATAAATCCTATTTATCTATTTTAATGTGTGAAAAAAGTACTCGTGCAATACAAAATAGAATATATCTTCATTTAATACTTTGTAGAATAGCCATTATTCACTTCTGTAGCAACCAACCCCTTATAGTTATCAATTAATGATTTGCAAATTTTAGTTAGTATTTTGTTGCATTCTTCTTTGCATATGGTCTTCAGATCCAGAATGTTTGTTGGAGTTCTCGATTGGATTTGAATTTTCAAATTACGTCACAGATTCTCGATTGGGTTTAAATCTGGGGACTGACTTGGCTATTTCAGGATATTTACATTATTTTTAGCAAGCCATTTCTTCGTAGATTTTCTAGTGTGTTTAGTATCATTATCTTGCTGGAAGGTCCAATAAGAAGGAAGTTCAAGATTTTCAACCAAAATCATTAAATTTGATTCCCAAATATTTTGATATGTTGCGGCATTCATTCTACCATTTATCACTGATATGTTGCCAGTACCTTTGACAGAAAAACATCCCCCAAATCAGGATGCTGCCACCACCAAATTTCACTGTTGGAACTGTGTTCTTTCCTTTGAAGGCATCTCCATCTTCCCTCCATACATGATTGCTAGAATTACGTCCAAACAAACAATTTTGTTTCGTCTCTCCATAATACTTTTTTCCCTAATACGATTTTTCTTTATCCTTATGTTCACGAAAGAATTTCTACCTGATATCTCTGTATCTTTTCAATAACAGTAGAGTTTTCTGAAGGGAGCGTGACTTTAGATTGTTCCTATGAATTTTATTGCTTATAGTCCGTTTAGTGACATAGATTCCTGATGAAAGCAAATCATCCTGCAACTCGTGACTAGGAACCATAGAATTATGTTTAATTTGATGCATTAATTTCCTTGAGCACCTTGAAGAAATCATTTGTGGAGCACCTGCTCTTCCTTGGTTTTTAACACTTTTGAGTTTTTATACCTTGCAATGAATGACTTAATGGTAGTAAATGGAATATTCAGGTTGTCGGAGATTTTCCTGCAATTTTTACCTTCTTTCCAGAGCTTAACAATCAGTTCTTTTTGCGAATTTGTCAATTCTTTACCTCTTGCCCTGATGATAATCTTCTTGCACGAATATCAATTACAGCATGTTCTGTTTGTATTTTTTAGGCTAAAAATAACTACTGATAATATTATTGGAACATTCCAGAAGATTCCACTTGAATAATCTAGGATATTAAAGCAATTTAAATGTTTTAAAATCTGAAATTGTACGAATATCTTTCCACACCTTAAAATGCATAAATGGGAGTTATTTCCATTAAACCAATTTTTTTTTCTGTTTTCTATGCATATTTACTTATTATGCATTTGTGTACAGTTAATTATATGAAAAGTATGTTTATTCATTAATTGTAAATACAATAAATAAAAAATTTGTATGTGTACGAATATTTGTTTCCCCCACTTTTATATATATATATATATATATATATACATATACATATATATATATATATATATATATATATATATATATATATATATATATATATATATATATATATATATATATATATATAATTGTTTAGACACTATATCGTTATTCAAGCATATTTCCGAAAATAATATACACATGTTATGTCTATTTATTTTCATAATAATACTTTCTGGTTTTCAAATTTTCTTCTTGATGTTAAATTGAAATAAAACAAGCAAGGCGATATAGTTTTTGTTAACCCAAGTACATTAGATCTCCTCCGAGATCATCCTCAGGGGTGAAATGCGAAAACAATTTTAAAGTAACTGTAGCAACATTAATTCGATGAAAAAATAGCATAGTATGATGAAAAAAAGGACCCAAACTTAATAAGTACAGAGATTTATCTTCAAAATATTTGTTATTAAGAGGAAAGACTAAAGTATTTTTTAATTTTTTTTTTAATTTTTAATCTTTTTTAATACCTTCGAAATTTTCGTTAAAAAATCTTGCTTTTTATGTGTCAACGGTGTGTCGTAGCTGACTATGGAAATTTTAGCGCCGTTTTTCCGGTAAAGTAATGCATTAAATTGGAAATTCTTGCAAAAATCCAATTATTGTCGGATTTTAATGAAATGTTCAGAAATTATTCACACACGAACGATTTTTTAAATTATTATTTTTAGAAAATCTTGGTAAAATTATGCTTTGTACATCTGTTACCACTTTCATGAAATTTCTTGAAATTAATTTCGGACTTCAAACTTTTTTTTATTAGTTAAACGTTTGACTCCTTGGAGAATGTAAACCCTCTGTTTTTGCAAACAGTTAATGCTTTTCCGAAAATCTGCTCCGAACAGTAAAATAAAAGCTGTAATAAAACTATGATATTATGTAATTAGATAAGCTTTTAATTGCTTTTATAAATAATATATATCAAGAACATTATAATCTGAAGAAAAATATTTGATGAATAATGAATTTTTACAAGAATTGTTTTCATTTTTTAATTATAATAATTTATAAAGTTTTAAGACTCTTTTTGAAATTCTTGATTTCGTTTGATTATTAAGTTATTAAGTGAATACTATATTTACTAAGCAAAAATTGACGAAAATTTTAAAAATTAATTTTTATTTTTTTTATTTTTGTGTATAAACATAAACATATCCATTATAAAAGTATGGGTGATTATACATGACATTATGAGAAAATAAGATCTATAACTAGATTAAATTTAACGTCAACATTCCTAAAATTATATTACAGAGAATATTTCCAACATTTTAAAGATGACTGGGTACTTAATAATTATATAAAAAAGGGGCTCACCCTTAATTTTCTTAAATTATGTTTCAACAGATAAAGTCTCCGTAGAACAACAATAAAACTGCCAGCATTTTATTCGTGCTTGTCGTGATTTACAAGCAAAGAAAAACACGTAAATCTTCGTATAAAGTTTGTCTTAAAAATCCCTTTCTCTGATATTTTCATTTAAAGTAAATAATAGTTGTTTCAAATCAGATTAATTATACTTCAAATCAGCTAATATTTCTCAAATAAAGATTCAGAAAAGTATATCTTATTTTTGGAAGAGTTTATAATAAAGAAAATTTCATTGCGATATCAGATGACTAAAAAAGGGCACTAATCACGTATTTTAGCTGATTAGTGCCCCCCCCCCAAAAAAAAATGAATCGACTCTAATCAATATAATTTCCGTTTGAAAAAGACTAAAGATTATTTTGCTTTCTGGAAGTAGTAAATCTAATCATTTAGCTTTCAATTAAAGTTTAAACTTCAAAAGAGCTTTCTTTTCATTTTTAAAATTCATTTTAAACATAAGTAGTGGACGTACTAGACCTATGTATGTTTGAGGGTACGTACAGGTGTGCGCTATATTAATAAAGCGCTATAGGTTAACAATTTTGTAAAAGGATATACCGGGTGTAACAGCAAAATTGTCCAAATCGTGTAACAGCTTGGGATAATTGTCCATCCCACAAAATGTTTAATATCTAAAAAAAAAAAAATATCATTAAACTAATTGTGTTTCTTTTTTTCGGGTTTTCAGATAAGACGTTTAGCCATCTTGACACCATTTATCGAAAGAATCACTGAAAAACGCTTTGAGCTATTCAGGTAGAAAGAGAACAGGTTAAAATCGTTTTGTGCCAAACCCATTATGTCTTTCCAACTGAGCATTGGTCAGGCCTTCAGTAAGGTTATTAACTTTCATACTCTGGCTTCCATCTTCAAAATCCATTCAAGAACCATCAAGAGAACGATGGATTTTTATAGGGAACAGTAGAGAGAAAAAGTAGATCAGGATGCCGCAACTGCAAGAGGAATCATCATTTCAGCTTAGGTCAATTTAGGCGTTTCCAAAGGTTCGCTTCTCGGCCCAACTCTCTTCTTGATTCATGTTAATGATCTTCCTAGAAACATACTACGATCTCTTTTGAATGCAGATGATACAACAATGTATGGGGCATCTTCAAAATCTAGGTGACCAGAGCCTGGTAGCAAATCTCTCCTCTGACCTAGCTTCAACAACTTCATGGCTTATCACATTTATTACCTCAAAAACCAAACTCGTAACGTACCATTATCACCGAGCAACAGCTGAGTGTTCGTCTATCGCAATGAACGAGTGTTCTCTCAAGAAGGCCTCATTGCCTTCGTGTTAGATATTGAACTCACAACTCTTTGGTTCAAGTCACTGGATTACTTCAACCAACGCTTTTATCCGCAAGAATACATGGCCCAGTGGATAAGATTAGAAATTAAGAAAAGCGTGCTAGAATGTTATAGGATATATAATTAATACATCGGGTGTAACAGCAAATTTGTCCAAATCGTGTAACAGCATGCAATAATTATCCATCCCTCAAAATGTTTAATATCTAAAAAACAAAAAAGAACAAAAAAAAAAATCTAAATTAATTGAGTTTCTTTTAGTCGGGTTTTCAGATAAGACGTTTAGCCATCTTGACACCATTTATCGAAAGAATCACTGAAAAACGCTTTGAGCTATTCAGGTAGAAAGAGAACAGGTTAAAATCGTTTTGTGCCAAACCAATTATGTCTTTCCAACTGAGTAATGGTGAGACGAAACCTATTATTCAGATCTTCAGTAATGGTACCAACATTCATACTCTGGTTTCCATCTTCAATATTCATTCAAGAATTATCAAGAGAACGGTGAATGATTTTTAAAAAGAAGGAACAGTAGAAAGGAAAACTGAATCAGGTGGTTACAAAAGAAAGCAGGATCATCATTTCAGCTTACATCTAAATACATTATTATTGTTCAAAATAGAGTTGAATGGTGTTATAAACCTCGGAGAATTCCAGTAAACTATCTTTAACCAGTTCTAAGATAAAACGGTTCAAATCTTAATCTAACAACTGGACAATTTTGCTGATACACAATTTGGACAATTTTGCTGATACACAATTTAGACGATTTTGCTGATACACAATTTGGACAATTTTGCTGATACACAATTTGGACAATTTTGCTGATACACAATTTGGACAATTTTGCTGATACACAATTTAGACAATTTTGCTGTTACAACCGGTATATATTTTTATGCAAGACGATCTTAGTATGAAAATGGCCGATGAGTGTTCGGCTTCTTCACGATTCGTTTCTCCTCCCAGCATTTGTACTTTACGTTTCTTTCACTGGGGTTTTTAAAGTCTGTAACACTACCAACGTTCAACGAGATATTTTTTTTTTCATCTGGACTCAGCCCAGAAGACAAAAACAAGGACACTTAATCTAAAGCAAAAAAAAAAAAAAACCGGTAGCGGTTAAAGTTCGAAATTAATCACTTATGATAAAGCACTTGATGATCTTCGAAGAAAAATATGATACGTCTTTCTTGTTTTGTTTTGTTTAGTTTTCCTTTTTAATTCGATCAGATATGTTTCGATAGACCTCCTTTATTCTAAAGTTCGTTTTTTTTTTTCTTTTTCTTTTTTATTTATTTATCGCGGCTGATAATACGACACGCCGAATTTGGCTTAAGAACTGCATAGCAAAAAAATGAAACACTTTCCTCAATGCAACAAACCTCAATTTATATACCTGGCGGCTTACGGTCATACAACGTTGCAACACCGGTGCTTGTACGAATCACCGCAGTTAAGCAACGTCGAGCCTGGTCTTTGTCTAGATGGGTAACCGCTTGGGAATTCCTGGTGCTGCAACTTGGATGTGCGGGTGGTATAATGGATAACGGCTCTCCCTCTGAAGTTGAATGAAATATTTTAAACAAATGGTTTGACTAAAATGCCAGACGAGAAGACTTCTCATAATGAGGGTAAAAGTTTTGGGAGGAAAGCCAATGAGCACATTTGCTATTGTAAAACCTGAGTTCATGACAAAATAGCAGTGGAGAAAAACTCAGAGGATAAAATCCCAGTTTCGCATATCGTTATCTCCATCTATAAAAGGCAGGATGTGTGTGTGTGTGTGTAATGAATGCACGGCCGCAATTTTCGACGGATTTGCACCAAAATTTACATGCCCATTCTTCAAGTTAGTGGGAAGGCCAAGACCGACTTTGCATTTCCCAACTCCCATTGATAGTGAAAATAATCGATTTTATCATGTTTCTACGGCAGTTTTCATGTAGTTTGCAGCCATTTTCTACTGGCCAGAGTGAGAGCCTATAGCTGGCTGCCACGAATAGGCAGGAATACTCTATTGGCCAGCGTGAGAGCCAACAGCTGACTGACACGAATGTTAACTAGCATGCTAGTATGCAAAAAAATCGATAGCTGCATTCGTCACAAGTGGGAAAAATTTAAATCTGCATGTCACTTTACTCTAATTGGCTCATTCGCTTGCTTAAACTCAACGTTGATTCTGATTCCGCAGAACTGGGTTAGGTGTGAAAAAGTATTTGTTGTTAATATTCTTTTTTCATTCGGTTTTTCCAGTTACGAGTCCTTTTTTTAAAGCTGATCGTTTTGTGTTCATTTTGTTTAGTTCTTTTTTCGTAACAAATTTAATGTTTAGTATAGAGCTTAGAAAAAATTCGCAGTGTGAGATAGACAAGGAAGTAAGGCATGTAGCAACATCAGCACGGCAAAGGGCACTACTTTAAAGGTAAGGAAGGGCAAAAAAAAAGTCAAGTGATAGCGATTGCTGTATGAGTCGTACGATTTTTGAATCAAGGACGGGCAACACCGAGCCATGCTGCTAGTATATATATATATAAAGAATCGTCACTCATTTGCGTCTCTACTCTACCGGCAGAACGTGAATCTGTTGTGGCCCTGTCGGCGGACAGAGACACAAACAAAGAAAATAAAAACAGTGAGGTACCCGGTCCCGGGGAACAGCTGCCCGAGGTTAGCACCTCCAACCATTGCACTAAAAAGCGGAGATCGTTAGTAATACTGATGCCAGCGCAATCGCCGGTTGCGGGGACTGGGCAATTTTTGTTCTTGGCCCGTGTGTACGCGCTCGGGATCCCCACGTTAAATCCGACCTTGTATAACATCCCATCTCAGTAGGGGGACCAGGGTAAATAACTATATAAATACATATGATTTATTTCTCTCGGGTACGTCATGAAGTCATGGGTTCGCTCTGTTTGCAACAAAAAATCATAGTAAATCGATCGAACCTTTGAAAAACGTTTTCTAACAATGCTGCAGTCACATATTCGATATATTTCATAATTGGGGTGTCCTTGTATTCCATAAGAACCAACTTTATATGAAGAAAGTGTTAAGAAGGGCGTTTTTTTTAAGTTTGCGTCAAAACGTAAACAAAACACGAAGATCGTCTACGAATATATATTATACCAAATTAATTATCAACTATACTTCCTAAGTGTCCTATATTTTGATTTGATGCATTTTATTAAATGCGTATCGAAGAAACCATGGATAACGGCTTCGGTTGCGAAATGGGAGAACCGAGTTCAAATTCCAGTCGATTTCATTATATTCACGCGTACATAGCTTTAAGAAAGGGATGAGTCCACGTCTTCTAGCCCAAGTTTGGGTTAATTGCTGGGATTTGTATTAATAAATCATTATCTCCCAAAAAATTCTTCCAATCTAAAAATTATATTTTCTGGTTTTGAATCACCTGAAAAACGTTGATAAGCCGTATATCAATCAATCAATTCACACCTTGAAGAAAGGATGCAAGGCTAATTGTACGTAAAAAAAAAAAAATAATTATCTAAGTATATTCGTAAGCCTTTAAAGAAAAACATATTTTCTTGTCTCTCAGCTAAACTCGGCTGCTAACGCTGTAAATTATTTGAATTTTTAATTAATAGTTCTTTCATATAAATTTCTGTTTTTTTCTATCACAATTTTTAGATAATCATTCTACAGCCATTAGGAATGTATCTGAAAATTTTCAGATTTCCTATTTGAACTTTCTGATTAATCATAACTTACGGTTTGAAGAATCTGCTTGCTTGTTGCAAGATTATCAAGTGGCAATGGAAATTTCTAGGCAAATGGAAGAACACCAATAAATAAAATAATAAAGAATAAAAAAAATAATAATTTTCCCATGATGCTAGTTATAAAGAAACTGGAAAGGGTTTCTAGTCACATGTGTGACCCGACTTCAGGAAAGGAGAGAATCTTCCTCTTTTCATTCCACAACGAAATGAAGTATAGATTCGGTCATCGCAACTCAGCAAGAGACTGACTTGAGCTCGACCATCTTTACCCGTTCCTATCCTTACTTCCAATAAATAATTTCTGAAACAAAAAGGTAAAGAGACATTTAACTTCGTTTCAAGAGACATTTAACTTCGTTTCAGTACATTCTTCTTCTTCTTCTTCTTCTTCTTCTTCTTCTTCTTATTATTATTATTATTATTATTATTATTATTGTTATTATTACCTCTGTTATAATTCTGCTTGCCCCTCCATTCGTTAAATAGTTCCTCAGTTAGTTCGCTCGACCATTATGCCCTGCCAATACCTCACTATTCCGTTTTGATCTTGTGAAAACACGAAAATGATATGTCAGAGACGCTGCTTGGTTTCAATGAGAAAATGAAAGAAAGGAAGGAAGAAATAAAGAATGAAGGGAAGACAGATGTGTTTAACGTCTGTTTCAGTGAAATGTGAAAATTTTCAATTACAAATCTTTTCATTTGTACACACTTACTTCTTAACATGACGACCAGCATTCATATTTATGCTTGTTGTTGCAACATTTTGTTAAAGTCATTATGCATAACTATTTAACGAGACAATAAAGAAATTTCTACGGATATTTTATTGTTGTAGAACTCGCCATGAGCTGATTCAGTTATTAACTTCAAACGTTCCATCAGAATATTAAAATAGTAAAACCGTGAAATTTTCACGGGTTAAAACTAGTTGTTTTTTTATTATTATTATTATTATTATTATTATTATTATCTTTAATTTCTGGCGTTTACACATTTCTTTCCGGGTCCCGCCCAGGGACCTAAGGTTAGAAATGGCGTCATGACACTTTCCACTGACAAAAAAAAAAAAAAAAATTAAATTACATAGATAAAGCCCTTCGTAAGGTGTGGGCTGTACTTGTCAGAACAATTTTTTGTATCTCCTTGAGGCATGGATTATTATTATTATTATTATTATTATTAATATTTTCTCTACTTTTTATTTCTCACTAAAATCAGCGTCTCTGAAATAACTTTTTCTCCGACTTCTCTCGCAATCAATCCCAAATGATCCTTTCCTTTTAACTCAACTGTTCAAGTTTTGGGGAAAGTGAGACACCCGGAAGAGGCATGGCACGTGGAACTAGAACAATCTACCACGGTGGACGAAATAAGCGGTTCGGCTCGGAATTTTTCTCGCCGGAGTCGATCCTTCAAATCTACAAGTCAACCATTCGCCCTTGCATGGAGTATTGCTGCCATATATGGTCTGGAGCCCCTTCTATTTGTCTCAATGTACTTGACAAAATCCAGAGACGAATATGCAATGTAATTGGTCCTGATCTAGCATCTCGTCTACAGTCGCTCTCTCACAGACATGCCGTCGCCTCCCTCTGTCTTTTTTAACAAATACTTTCATGGTAATTGCTCCGATGAGCTGCTTTCGCTGGTTCCCAGACTTCATGAATTTAAGCGTTCAACTAGGCTGGCATCTCGCTCTCAACCTTTCACTGTCGAAACTGTTAAATGTAGCCGTCTCTTCAACTTCGGTAGCTTCATGATTCGTACCTCTCGCCCGTGTAACTCCCTCCCCTTTTTCTGTTTCCCTGCTAGCTATAATCTCCAACTATTCAAATGTAATGTCAATCGACGTCTCCAGATGCCCTGATCTATCCCTTATCCTTCTCTTCATCCTTTCCTTTATCCCTCCTCCTTGCTCTCGCTCCAACTCTCTGTAACCCCTTGCGTGCTAGTCGCTTCACGCCTTGCTTGGGGTGAAACGCTTAAAAAACAAAAAACAAAAACATAGTGGAACCGGAAGCATGGAAGGCTTTTGTTCTGATCGTGAAGAACTTTCTTGGCAACAACAAGTCCAGGAACTATGCAGAACTTGTCATCAATATGTTGACTGCTTTCAGAAACCTTGGATGCAACATGAACATCAAAATGCATTATTTATTCTCACATATGGATCAGTTTTCTGAGAATTTGAGATCAATGAGGACGTACAGGAGAAGAGATTCCATCATGACATGAAAGAGATGGCATCAGGGTTGCTGGGATGCAATGATGATGGCTGATTACTTCTGGACATTGAAGAGAGACATCCCTGCTTATTTTAAGGGTTCAAATAAATAGAATTTCAAGCCCTGATTTTTTAACAATGATGACGTAACATGCAATTTACTTGTTCTTTCATTGATTAATGTATAACTGTTCAATTTATTGTAATCGATGTTTGTAACATTTAATTAATAAATTGTGTTAGAAACCAATTGTTTCTTTTAAAAACTTATTTTGTATGGGAAATTCAATCGATAAAATCACAAAATGTAATCGATTTAGTCAGAAGATCGGATTTTTAAAAACTCAATATGGCACAAAAACTTGACCTGACCGGGAGAAACGGGGATCATTTTCGGATTCGGCAGTGAAAAATTGTCCTAAATCATTTGGAAAAATATAGACAACTTGAAAATGTTTTTTGTTGCCCAGTGTAATAAATAAATTGAGAATAGATAGATAGATAGATAGATAGATAGATAGATAGATAGATAGATAGATAATCAATAAGAGATAAAACATTTTATTTTAATCAACTGTTTTTTGCCATTATATAGGAACGAATATATATATATATATATATATATATATATATATATATATATATATATATATATATATATATGTGTGTGTGTGTGTGTGCGCGTGTGTGTGTGTAAGTAAAAGTTTTAGATTGAGTATATCTGTAAACAGTCAATATGTATAAAACGAAAGGAAACTTATCTCAGCCAACAAGTTTCGTTTATCATGGCAAAAGACCTCAGATAACGAAAAGTTTCGGTTCAAATAAGTTACATTTTGTCTTTATTCATATATTTTTTCTTTTATTCATATATATATATATATATAAATATATATAAAAGTGAACATTGAAGTCAGCACTTAGAGGCGACAGTTTCATGTGTAGAAGCAACCGTCAGGCCACGAAACTCGTGGCCTGATGATTGCGTCTAGCATGAAACAGACTGTCGCCTCTAAGTGTTGACTTCAATGTTCACTTTTATATTTACACACGCTCTACCTCTGATATTGAGCACTTTATCCCATAAATATAGCACACTTTTAAGAATATATATATATATATATATATATATATATATATATATATATATATATATATATGGGGGAGAAAGAGATAGATAGATAGATAGATAGATAGATAGATAGATAGATAGATAGATAGATAGATAAAGGACAGGTTCACTGAAATACGACAACGAACATCTGGCGAAGAGACTCCTTCTAACTGAGACTTGTTGTCGCCAACGAAACAGAATCGATTTTTTAATAATAAACAAATTCTCTACGAATTCCGGCTTCCTCCCCCTTTTAGTTAACAGACATCACCAACCCGCTCAAATGTGCAGATAAGCTTTCTGTATCCTCACAGCTTCTTTTTTATGATAAAACCATATTAGCATCTTTTAAAAGGGCATATAATTTGACACTCACCTTGTTAAATTGGTGAAGAGTCGCCGTGTAACACGGGCTGGGTTTTTTGTTTCTGTAATACTGAAAGGAGAAATAGTCTGTGTCTAATTGTCAGCTGGACTTGAAGCTACAAATATCTCATTTTAGACATTGTCAATCGAGCGGAAACATGTTTATAATTACTATCATAAGTTCATCCGATGGCTTTTTGCACCTCCCGACCAGGGTCCTTTGAAGAAAAAAAAAAAGGGTGTCACTAGGACAAATTAGTTTTAGGGATTGGCTTTGAATTTAGGATACATCGAAATAACCGTTTAATGTTTCTTAATGATGTTTTGTAATTTCCCAAATATATTCTATGCTAAATTGACGGCACGAATCAAGTATAAAAATTAACACTTCACTTTCTTTCTTTTTACTATAAAGTGTACCAACAGGACAAATTGAAGTCAGGGACTGACTTTGACTTTAGAATATGTCAATATTTCGCGCTTAATTAAAAAAAAAAAAATAACTTGTTAAACATCCCGAATAATCTCTTCTAGAAATAGACTTGAATAATTCACTACAAAATTAGCACAACTGCACTTACATCTACACATGCAGACACAGATTCAAGCGGCGCCGGCGCGTACTATCCGCGACCCTCCCGCACCGGGCGGTCAAAGCCTGAATGGGGGCCCGCAGTGGTGCTTTTTGACCCTCACTATCTTAACAATATTTGCTTTTTTCTACCTACATTTATACACATTACAAATTATTCTAGAAGGACAACTGACGAGTAAAGGATGAAAAATTTTCATCGATTTTAACATCATTCAAGCGGGGGTATTTTTTTCGTCCAAATCCATGGATTTACTTTATTCATTCCAAGTCACGAAAAATATTATATAACATTCACTGTTTTTATCCTTAATGTTGAATGCGTTAAAATTATTCAACATTTTAACAAGAAAAATGTCAAGTTGATGTTAAAAATTGCTGCAAACATTGTTGATTTATTTAAAATGGAATGATCTATTATGACATGTCTCTTATTTAAAATGGAATGATCTATTATGACATGTCTCTTATTTAAAATGGAATGATCTATTATGACATGTCTCTTATTTAAAATGGAATGATCTATTATGACATGTCTCTTATTTAAAATGGAATGATCTATTATGACATGTCTCTTATTTAAAATGGAATGATCTATTATGACATGTCTCTTATTTAAAATGGAATGATCTATTATGACATGTCTCTTATTTAAAAATGGATGATCTATGTCATGTCTCTTATTTAAAATGGAATGATCTATTACGACATGTCTCTTATTTAAAATGGAATGATCTATTATGACATGTCTCTTATTTAAGATGGAATGATCTATTACGACATGTCTCTAATTTGTATTTAGATATATTGTATTTTCAGTTTTTCTAGTGGAATTGTTCACATATATTACATAAGATCCATTATTCTACATAATTAGATTACAATAAAAAATTATTTTATATGATTGGTTTGGTTACGTTTGTTTTGTTTTACGGCATATCACCCTCAATGGGTTATGTAATGCCGACAAGATTTTTATTGCTCGTAATACATTTTTTGTTTTCAAAAATGCATTGCTGGTAATATATATTTTTTAAAAGATGGTAATATTTTTTTTCCAAAAATCTATTGCTGGCAATAATTTTTCTTAAAACATTCATTGCTGTTAATAATTTATTTGCAAAAATATATTGTTAGTATTAAAACCTATTTTTACACTTCCATAGTGTTTTGACTCCAGTTTGGGGGTTAACTATTTGCCCGTAGCTGGGGCGTTAACAGGTGTTACTACCCCGGGTCAGGGTGAACCTGGGAACATCAGCAATTAAGAGGTGGTTCCACGCTCCTCAAAACCTCCTGATCAGAGGCCTTGCTGTCGGATGTAATTTATCGTCTTACACAGGACGCGGATGTAGTTTATCCTCATACACCCAGCACGGTATCTTATATGAATACTAACTCTTGAAAATTAAGGTGTAGTTGAGTAGTGGGTTCTGTATTATAGATCCGGGGCTCCCGAGATTTTTGATCGGTCCTGGACACACACATATACATATCCAGCGCTGTTTGATAAAAGTGACTCAACTGATTTTTTTTTACTAAATGTTCTCTTCTTCGATGAAACGAAAGTTGAGCTAAATTCAAAGGATAAGCGATCTAAAATCCGAAGCTGCTTTGAAAGCTCTTTGAATTTAGCAGTAAGTACTGTCAAGAATCCGTTCAGTATAATGTTCTGGGGATGCTTTTCTTTTAATGGAATTGGTTTCTTAAAACCTATTGAAAAGACTGTTCCATTCTGAAAAAGAAAACTTATGAAGCATTATAAAGTACAGGCTCTCGAGAAAGCAGTTGAGCAACATGCTCCATAAGGTTCCTATGTGGTTGAGGTCAGGAAATTGGGGCGGCCATGTCATAACACTCACCCGCTTCTCATCCAAGTATTCCTTCATCAATTTTTGGTTTGTGACAGGTAGCATTATCCTGCATAAAAATGAGCTTGGTGGGGTCGATTTGCACCATTTCAGCAGAAGGGAGCAGACAAGACTCTAATATTCTTTTGTACTTCTCGCTCCTGACAGTCTTTTCAATAGATTTTAAGAAACCAGTTCCATGAAAAGAAAAGCATCCCCAGAACATTGTACTGAACGGATGCTTGTCAGTACTTACTGCTAAATTCAAAGAGCTTTCAAAGCTTCTTCTTCGGATTTTAGATCGCTTATCCTTTGAATTTAGCTCAACTTTCGTTTCATCGGAGAAGAGAACATTTAGTAAAAAAAATCAGGTGAGTTACTTTTATCGAACAGCAATGTATATTAATGCGTATATGTGTTTTGTTGTTATACTGAATATAGAAGATATAGATGTTGTGTTGATTCCTATATATACGCAAGATAACAGTTTCACTTTTAAAAAAAAAAATTGTAATTTTCGGAATATATTACAAGCTAATTAGACGGTACGATTAAAGTACAATTACTTTATTTTTCATTTTTTCCTACAATGCGTAACATTTTGAAAGGTTTTAAATGTAAGTTTTTTTTTTAAAAAAAGGATTTAAAAGATCCTTCTACAAATATCGGATCTTTTCTGTTAATCGACCCCAAAAATATTAATTGACCCCAAAATAAAAATAATTTATATTTACTAAAATTCACACCAAATTCTCCTAGAGCGAGGCCTTTCCGTTGCTCTTCGGTTGGGTTGGCCTTTGCGATCGTTCCCAAGTGTGGGCAAATAGGTTGCACTATTTTTAAGTGTGGGGTCTGCATTCGCGCTCACCCCGTTAAACAAGCCAAAAGAAGATTTGTTTTTTTAATAAATTGTAAAAAATTCCTTAAAAGTACCTCGAATATCATCCGCACTTACGAAATGTAAATAAATCCATGATATTTGGTAATTATTCATTTTGAAGATTAGAGCTGTTGCATGGCAAAATAAACAAATTTTGATTTAAAATTTATAATTTCAAAAGAGAGCAAAAAAAAAAAAAAAATAACAGACAAACTTTGAATTAAAATTTATAATTTCAAAAGAATGCCACAAATTTAACAAAAAGTAACACACTTTGGTTTAACCCTTTACGTCTTGCGTTCCTGAACAATTTTAACTCTTCTGCCTAAGCTTCTGAGTCAAAATTCGCAAATAATTGGGTATGTAATATTTTACGGTAGATAAAAAATAGTTACAAGTATTTACCCACCGTCCAACAGTATTAAGTCATTTTTCTCTACCACTGTTCAACCGGTGGCTGGGCATTACGTCATTTTTCTTTACCACCGTATATTAAAATATATACAAATTATTTTTTTTTAATTTTGTAGCAAATAATTTTTTTGTGAAATCAACGTATATCGTAGTTCTTTGGAAAACACGCCACTGTAATATAAGATTTCTATCAACGGAGGCTTTCAAGTAAACTTGCATTCTAGCTATTCTTAAAAAAATATATATATTCTTAAAAATAATATAAAACAAAGTGCATAAAATCTGTTTTGGGGGTGTGACAGGACTTCTCAACATTACAATGAACTGAAAGACACAGCACAAATTGTTATTAAACAATAATGACAGCAAAATAAACGTATTGACGTACCCTGCACAAAGTCCTGACCTAAATCCCACTGAAAATGTATGGTTATATTTCAAGAAAATATAAACGAAAGAAGTCCTAATTTATTGCTAATTTGTTAACATTTCCTCATTAAGTGTCTTCGTAAGGCTATAAAACGAAAGTCACTAAAATTCGGTAAAATATAAAATCAGCTCGTCGTCAAATATATCAAAACACCAAACTACGCATTAAAAAAATGCTTTTTGGCGATATTTAAGACAAAAAGTATATAATATTTTTTAAAAAATTTAGATTAATTAAACTTTAAATTTGCTAATTTTTCTCAAATAGTGCCAGAAAAGAATATTTTACATTTGACAAATTTTCTAACAAGAGAATTATGTTTTGCTGACAGATTTATTAATAATGGACGATTTTTATTGATTTTAATTATAATAAGAAAAACAATTCCAATCAAATGAAATTAGGGTCGAAATAGAGCAAATCATTTTGCTTATTGGAAATATTAAACTTAAATCTTTTGCTTGGAAATAAAACTAAAATAATAGCTTCAAGAAATGTTTTGACTTTTAAAATGCATTTTAAGCATTAGATATCGATTTTTAGTACCTATATATATATATATATATATATAAATACTAAAAATCGATACCTACGTACTATATATATATATATATATATATATATATATATATATATATATATATATATATATATATATATATATATATACTAGTATATGATTGGTATATACGGAATGAATTCCAATAACCAACAAATACTATTCTTAAAAAAGAGTGCTCAATACAAAGTAGACAGATATAATTATTTATTTAAAATTTTTTATAACATAAATATGTTATAAAATCACTACAAAAATAGCCATTTTGTTTCAAGACTCTCAGTGTCTTATCAACAAAATGATGTTGAATGTAAAATTTTTAAAATTTGATTTTATTCAACAACATATTTATGTTATAAAATTTTTTTAAATAAATATTTATTATTATATATATATATATATATATATATATATATATATATATATACACACACACACACACACACACACACACACACATATATATATATAGTGGTGGGAAAAAATATACGAACCACAACATTTTTTAATTTATTGTATTTCCAACAAGTGAATACATACACTTCTCATATAATTAAATTCATACAGATGTATAATAAATAAATATGCATAGAAAACAGAAAAAAAATTAATGATAAACATAAATCTCATTTATCCATTTTAATTAGTGAAAAAAGTATTCGTACAGTACAAAATGAATACATAATATTGCCAGTAGAATTGCCAGTATTCACTTCCACAGCAGCCAACCTCTTCTTGTAGTTCTCAATTAATGATTTGCAAATTTTAGTTGGTATTCTATTTCATTGTTCTTCGCATATGGTTTTCAGATGCGGGATGTTTGTTGGAGCTCTCGAATAGATTTAAATAACATTGGAATTTACCGAGGGAAGCGTGACTTTAAATTGTTCCTATGAATTTTATTGCTTATAGTCCGTTTAGTGATATAGATTCCTGTTGAAAACAAATCATCTTGCAACTCGTGACGAGTAACCATTGAATTTTGTTTAATTTGATGCATTAATTTCCTTGAACATCTTGAAGAAATCTTCAGTGGAGTGGATATCTATGTATCTAATGTTATTCTTTCTTTCTTTCTTTCTTTCTATCTATCTATCTATCTATCTATCTATCTATCTATCTATCTATCTTGCGTGTATATAGACATCAACACTGCATGGCGAATATCATTTCCATACAACAAGAAACATATCAAAAGCTATAAACAATCTATCTCCTATATTCAGCACACTTCCACATAAATATAGCAAATTTGAAACAACAACAGCTTACACATACTGTACGCACACATATATATGTGTATCTCACTGTGGTTAGGTGTGAGCAGGTGTACTAATTTCTTTATACCGTCCATTTCTTGACAAGATTATTCTAAATTCATTTTGTCCTGTTGGTACACTTTATAGTAAAAAGAAAGAAAGTGAAGTGTTAATTTTTATACTTGATTCGTGCCGTCAATTTAGCATAGAATATATTTGGGAAATTACAAAACATCATTAAGAAACATTAAACGGTTATTTCGATGTATCCTAAATTCAAAGCCAATCCCTAAAACTAATTTGTCCCAGTGACACCCTTTTTTTTTTTCTTCAAAGGACCCTGGTCGGGAGGTGCAAAAAGCCATCGGATGAACTTATGATAGTAATTATAAACATGTTTCCGCTCGATTGACAATGTCTAAAATGAGATATTTGTAGCTTCAAGTCCAGCTGACAATTAGACACAGACTATTTCTCCTTTCAGTATTACAGAAATAAAAAAAACCCAGCCCGTGTTACACGGCGACTCTTCACCAATTTAACAAGGTGAGTGTCAAATTATATGCCCTTTAAAAGATGCTAATATGGTTTTATCATAAAAAAAGAAGCTGTGAGGATACAGAAAGCTTATCTGCACATTTGAGCGGGTTGGTGATGTCTGTTAACTAAAAGGGGGAGGAAGCCGGAATTCGTAGAGAATTTGTTTATTATTAAAAATTCGATTCTGTTTCGTTGGCGACAACAAGTCTGAGTAAGAAGGAGTCTCTTCGCCAGATGTTCGTTGTCGTATTTCAGTGAACCTGTCCTCTATCTATCTATCTATCTATCTATCTATCTATCTATCTATCTATCTATCTATCTCATTCTGGTCATATCTATCTATCTATCTATCTATCTATCTATCTATCTATCTATCTATCTATCTCAGGTTATTCATATCTTCCCTTGTTTGTTTCTTTCTTTCTTTCTATGTATCTAAGTTTGTTTTTATTATCAATCTTTGTTTATTGACAATCAATCAATCTATCTCCCTATATATATATATATATATATATATATATATATATAAATATATATATATATATATATATATATATATATATATATATAACTATTTATTTAAAAATTTATAAATAAATATGTTATAAAATCACTACAAAAATAGCCATTTTGTTTCAACAAACTCGGTGTCTTATCAAATGATGAGTTGAATGTAAAATAAATGGTTTTAAAAGTTAACTTTTAAACAATTTATTTTACATTTAACATCATCACTTGATAAGACACCGGGGGGTGTTGAAACAAAATGGCTATTTTTGTAGTGATTTTATAACATGATTATGTTATAATTTTTTTAAAATAAATAATTATATCTGTTCTACTTTGTATTGAGCACTCTTTTTAAGAATAGTAATTGTTAGTTATTGGAATTCATTCTGTATACACTAATTATATACTTGTATATATATATATATATATATATATATATATATATATATATATATATATTGTTATATACATTCTATCTATTTCTATCTGTTTATTGATCAATAAATCAATCAACCAATCTCTCTCTTTCTTTCTCTATCTATCTATCTATCTATCTATCTATCTATCTATCTATCTATCTATCTATCTATCTGTGTTATGTGAAACTATTTCTGTTTTTCGGCGCTGAGAAAGAAATTCACTAGTTGAGTTCAACTTCTGAACTCGCCTCTTGCGAAATGCCTGAATCCCTCTGTCAGTCCCCCCACCTTATGGGTTAAATCTTAGGGTTCACCCTGCTCTCTCGTCTTGGTTCGCAGCCACTCTCTAAAAATGATGTCCACTAATTTAAAAGGATAAAGAAGGCAGCTTAAATCAATCATTCGAAAGGAAACTATTGCCTACATGCATTGCCTTGGTGTCTATATTTGTGTGCATCTATCAGTGGCAAGGCAAATGTCTCTCCAGTCTCCGGAATTCCCGTTTATGGAACTCTCTTCCGGTTTCTGGCTTGTCTGCCACATAGAATCTTCAAAAATTTAAACCCAACGCCAATCGCCATATTTTTTTTATTCCTGAATGGTAATCTTTTATTGTTCTTTCTCCTCACTAATGTCTTCTCGTATTCTTTCATTGTCAGTAACTCATTGCGTCTTAGGGGCATTATCGCCTTGTTTGACATGAAAGAATTTTAAAAAATTCAGCATTATTGGTTTCTTTTAATACAGATTTTTTTTCAACAGGTAATTTAAAAAAATGAAAGAATCAGTTTCGGAATTAGTTTTTGTTATTACTAATAACGATGACTTAGCCCTTGACAAATAAACTTATTTCTTGCAACAGCTGAAGCGGGGGGGGGGGATTTTATTTTATTTTTAAACACTCTTAGAATGAAGGAAGGCAATAAAAACGGATCTTAATTGTCAACTACAATACACCGAAATGCTCAAAATCTAAATAAGTGTATCCTTTTGTAAATATGACAAACCAAACTGGCACTTAGTAAAATGCACTTCGAAGAACATCTCAGTAATTAGGACGAATGTAACTCAGCCTCCGTATTCAGTGAATTTATCTTTCTTAGAAGGCAAAACAATTAAAACTCCCTGTAATAATCATAAGAAAGAAAAAGCCAACACTCAATAACCTCAATCCATGATATGCAAAACACTTAACACAGTATGTCCAAAAAAGAAAACTTATACGAACACAAGAAAAAAAAAAATTAATTGCACTTCCTTGACAGTTGTTTTTTAATGAAAATATATATATATATATATATATATATATATATATATATATATATATATATGTATATATATAGCATTTTTAAATACCTCCTCAATTTCGATACTTCAGGTTTAAAATGATTTTTTTCAAATGAAGAAGCATTCTTGGATCTTTCATTTAGTTTTAATTGAAAGCTAAATTATTAAATTTACTATTTCCGATAAGCAAAATATTCTGGTGTATTTCAAATAGAAATTATATTAATTGAAATCTCAATTTTTTGGTCGCTTTCAGAAAACCAGCCATATTGACACATTTATAAACAAAAGTTAATTCTCAGATTTAGAAAACATCCCAAAATAAAATATAATTTTCTGAAACTTTATTTGAATAATATTAACTGATTTAAAGTATAATTAATCTGATTTGAAGAAATAAACAAAATTTAGTTTAAAATGACATAGAAATGGGTTTTTAAAACAAACAGTAGCGATGATTACGCGCTTATCATCATCGTTTATGACTCATAGATCCCTTAACAAGTGATGATAAAATGTATCAACATCTTTAGTGTTGTCATTCAGAGGCTTTATCTATTAAAACATAAGTTAATAAAATAACAGGTTAACGCCTTTTTATATAAATATTATGTGCACAGTAATCTTAAAAATACTTTCGATTAAGCTTTTCAATTTTTGATTAGTAAATATAGTTTCCACTTAATAACAATATTACCTAACCAGCTGAAAGTAATTCAGAGTTTTAAAAGAGTTATATATTATAAATTATTATAACTAAAATTAATAAAAAGTGAAAACAATTCCTGTAAAACTTCGATATTTATTCAATTTTTTTTTCGTAAAGCAATAGTGTCCTTAATAAATCTTATTTACAAAGTAATTAAAAACATTTCTAATTTTAAAAAAATATCATAGTTATGTTACATTTTTTATTTAACAGTTCGGAGCAGATTTTCCGGAAATAAGCAGTAGTTTGGAAAAAAAAGGTATTTATTCTCTTGAAAGAGGTACAGCTTAAAAAAGAAAAAAAAAAAGAAAAAGAAAAGAAAAAAAAGAAAAAGAAAAGAAAAAAATGAAATTGTCATTGAAATTTAAAATCCTCTAAATTTCATGAAATTAAGTAAGTGGTGGGTAAAATATATAAAAACAATATTTTTTGCCAAGATATTCTAAAAAAATGAATGTGTTTTTCATAGAAAAAAAGGCACTAAAACACTAAGTGTAAATTATGTCGACGTAAAAAAAAGTAGAAATTTAATCAAAATTCCAGATGTGCTAGAAAGGAATAATAAATTTGATAAAATAGTAAAAAATATAACTTGGTCTTTTCCCTTAATAATAACATAATTATTTTGACGATAATACTTTGTTTTTATTAAGTTTGTTGACTTTTTTCCATCATTCTATGCTGTTTTTTCAGTGACAAAATGGAGATACATAATTTTTTATATATATATATATATATATATATATATATATATATATATATATATATATATATATATATATATATATATATATATACATATATCTATATACTTGCATATACTTATACATACATATATATATATACACATACATTTATATGCACATGTACATGCATATATATATATATATACATATATATATGCATCTATATATAAACATACATAGATATATGCATACATACACATATGTATACATACATATATAAATGCATACAAACAGATGTATATACATGCATACTTATACATACATACTTATACATACATACTTATACATACATATATATATATATATGTATGCATACATATAAATATAATATAAATTCACACACACACACATATATATATATATATATGTATACATACATATACATGCACACATATATGTAGTTTATATGTATTTATAGGCATACATACATATATATATACATACATATATATATAAATACATTAATATATATACAATATATATATATGCATACATGCATACGTATATGATTATATGATTATATATATATATATATATATATATATATATATATATATATATATATATATATATATATATATATATCATATATACATTCATATATATATCAGTAAGCCACTCCTATTCAAGGATACCTGTCTACTAGGGCAGCTGGACAATCCCTATTGCAGACGCTCGCTCAGGCACATTTGCGTTTGCTCAACGCCCACAGAGCTCATCTGTGGTTTATACCGCAACTATGCTGCTTAGTTACAGTTCCTGGGATAAAGCGTGTTATCTTGCATGATGAACAATTTGGACAAGACCATCACGTTCAAGCCCTCGGCCACGATGACTTGTGGCTTTGTGCTAGCACAGCTATCGACGGCACTCAATCCATTCCTATAACATCAGGAAGTCTCCTTCTTGACAAATCGATCATGGGTAGATTCGAACCCGAGATTCATGGTCAGAATGCGAACCTTCTATCCACTCGATCACGTGCCCATTATATATATATATATATATATATATATATATATATATATATATATACATTCATATATACATTCATATATATATCAGTAAGCCACTCCTATTCAAGGATACCCGTCTACTAGGGCAGCTGGACAATCCCTATTGCAGACGCTCGCTCAGGCACATTTGCGTTTGCTCAACGCCCACAGAGCTCATCTGTGGTTTATACCGCAACTATGCTGCTTAGTTACAGTTCCTGGGATAAAGCGTGTTATCTTGCATGATGAACAATTTGGACAAGACCATCACGTTCAAGCCCTCGGCCACGATGACTTGTGGCTTTGTGCTAGCACAGCTATCGACGGCACTCAATCCATTCCTATAACATCAGGAAGTCTCCTTCTTGACAAATCGATCATGGGTAGATTCGAACCCGAGATTCATGGTCAGAATGCGAACCTTCTATCCACTCGATCACGTGCCCATATATATATATATATATATATATATATATATATATATATATATATATAACATCAAGGTTCGTCCTTTACAAGGATCAGGGCCACTCTATGTAAAGGCTTACATTTGGAGGCCATTTGTGTATATACGTGTGGGAGACAACGGTTAACCTTAACCTTGATCAGGTTAAGATAGTAGTGCTCGGGGAAACATCCTGCAGGGCAGTTGATTGTGGGAAGAGGCTGCTCTAGTGGAACTTACTCCTCGCCGATGGAATACGGAGAGAATGAGGGTGTTTTGCTGCAATATTAATGTCATGGCGTGTTGTTGATGTGAAGGTTTGCCCCAGCGGGACCAGAGAATATTGTTCGTTTGAGCACATGCCGTGGTAGTAGACATTAGAGCAGTGAGAGGCTTGCCACATCGGGCCTGTGGGAGAGAGAGTTTGAAAGGAGGAGAACAGTTCGTCACCCACAAGGACTTTGAGACGCTTTTGGACTCTATCAAGGCTGAAAATTGAGATCCTGTCAGCTCCGGTCCAAATATGACTTTTTTTGGCCAGATCCGGCTCTTGTGAATGTAGAGGATATCAGGAGGGGTCAAGTAATTACTAGTGCGGTAGAGGTAACACAGCATTTTATCTTCATCCTTTACAATGGGTCGAGTTACAATTGAGTGTGATTTTGAGGCGCAACAGTCTTTCGATGCACGGTACTCGCCTCGAGAGGACATCCGTTCATCAAGATTAGTGGAAGTTCAGCTTGTTCTTCGAGATGCGTCTCCATATAGTCGTATCATCGGCATAGATTGTTCCTAATGATCAAAATATACGGACTAATGGCTTTTTTTTTAGGGTCAACTAATTTGATAAATCTAGGCACCTCGCGTGCTGTGACGGTAATATTACTGAGATTGTGCTCAGTGAGATGCGGGAATTTACGGAGAGGATGGTTTTTGTCCTCTAACTTTGAGTTAGAGACAAAGAGGGAGGCCAAGAGGTTCGTCTTATCAGTCAAGGATATATATATATATATATATATATATATATATATATATATATATATATATATCAAAGGCTCAGACACTAATATTCCATGGTTATAATTTATTAAAAAGCATAGGTCTTATGAATTTGATCGTAATTACGATTCTAATGTAATAAATTATAATCATGAAAATTTAGTGTTTGAGCCTTTTATATTATATTCTTACTCTGTTCTGGACATTGAGTTCTACCTTGATTCAATCCTGTTGAAAATTTTATATATATATATATATATATATATATACTGACCACTGATATTATTAATTTATATATATATATATATATATATATATATATATATATATATATATATATATATGTGTGTGTGTGTGTGTGTGTGTGTGTAAAGGGTGTTTCATTAAGATGGATTATATATAAGGGTGTTTCATTAAGGCGGATCAAAGTCTACAGTAAATAAATCAGTTTTATTGGTGAAAATTTATTTATTTCTCTATTGGATCATGTTATTTAAGTCATGGCAATTATGTGTGAAAAATAATATCGCCCAAATATCCGCGAAATCTGAAAGGAAAAGAGAAAAATCATTAGACGCTTAAACTTAATTCACATTTAAACTCGGTCCAAGTTATTGAAAAACATTTTATATATAGTGTGGAGAAACAAATATTAGTACACATACACATTTTTAATTTATTGTATTTCCAACTAATAAAAAAAACATACTTTTCATATAATTAACTCTACACATAGGTATAATAACTAATATATGCGTAGAAAACAAAAAATTTGATTTAATAGAAATAAATCCCATTATCCATATTTACTCATATCTTAAATGATTTTATTCCATTCAGTCAACTTCTTCCCCAAAACCATACTTCGTGAGATAAACTCCCAAAGGGATTCATTCCGAGTAATACAATATTAATTTCTGCCTGTCTAGGGTCAACTGTTATTTTTCTTACATATACTTGTTATTTATACTTCGTACATCTTCTTACGTTCATACAACAAAATGATTCATTAAGCCTCTTCCTTGAGTGGCTCTTAGGCTTTGCATCGGTTGATCCAAAAAATGATATATCTAATCTCTGTGTGGAAAAATTGTTACGTGTCATGGATGAGACAACCTCGAGAGTAACAGACTCATTCATGTTCTTACAGCTTTCGTGCGAAGTAAAACACAATTTCTCTCAAATGAAATCCAGTTTCGGTTTTTCATTGAGAAAAGTTAAAACTCGATTTTGTTATCACTGGATTTTACGAAAAACTATCCTTAATTTTTAAAGGCAAAAAAAAAACAAAAAAAAAACTATAAATGGAGTAAGTAAATCAGTAAGTCGATAATTTATTATTTCTTATTTTAATTGATACAGTTGTGTGTAAATCATTTACTATTCTCGAGAAATTGTGTGGTTGTCTGTAGTTACACATGCTATATTTGTTAGGCTAGTTTATCTTTAGTTCTCGGAGGATATAATAATGTCTGTTTTTAGCTACATATCCTATATTTCTATATAGGAATCAGAGAACATCTGTGTGTCTGTCTGTCTGTTTGGTACCTTTTCTCTCGAGATTCATCCAACCGATTTTTACCAAAATTGGCACATGCATTGTACAATGTAAGAGATAGATTCTTAGCATAAAAAATCGATATTTTTTTTACAAAATCATTAATCGATAAAGCCGATCAAAAATCGATGAATTCAACTTTTTTTCTCCGATTTCCTTCAAACTCGTTATGTAGGTTATTTACATCGTGATGAGCTCAACAATACCTCATTTTTATTTCTACACTACCGCGTTTAGCGAAAAACCGCGAAAAACGAAAAATCGATTTCAACACAAATCGATTTCAACACAAATATTAAACTAAAAACTCATTAAATTTTCAAGCAATCCAATACAAATTTCACTCAATTTTAGCCAACGATAAGCTAATTTTTAGCAGTCATTTAGCTTAATAATTGATTTCACCCATATAGTGAAAACCTGCGTAAATAGCGAAAAATGGCGATTTTTACTAGTTTCTTTCTTATTTTTCGTTGACCTTTCAACCAGTTTTCATGAAACTTAACAATTGCTTTATAGATGTATCCTGTTTTATATCCCTGGTAGCACACTAACAAATTGAATTTTAAAAACTCCAAAATAATTGTAGTCTGAAGTGGGTCTTCATGTTGCCTGTTTTACCCCCTCATGTCCTCGGCTAAATTCGATTGAATAAATACAGACTACTTCTGTTATATCAGTAACTGCATTAATTCAAAATGGTTTTTAATGAAAGTACTTTAAAGTAATTGAAGAAGATGGCCTCTATTACATCTAAACATGATGCTATTTTTGCTCCATTCTAATTGAACGCTTTTTTCTGATCGATCAGCTGAGTATAGAGTGAATCTGACCGTAGTTATACATGTTGTGTCTATTAGGCTGTGTAACTTTCAACATCTGTATTATTTTTGAATTAACCTAATAATAAAGTATTGATAATTAATTACGAAATAAAATAATTCATAATATTAATCTTCTCTCTTTTATTATCAATTCACATGTTATTCACTGTTTTACTAACTCAGACTCTATAAATGTCATCAGATTTGGAATGATTAATCAACGGAAAGAAGAAACAATATGGCGGTCGAATACATTTGGATACAGCTGCATGTTTTCAGAAGAAAAAAAAACACTGCCTTGCCCATTATATTACTAATATTATTCATTCAGTCCGCATTTTCGCCATTTTCTACTTACTGTGAATTAATCCACCCATGTGTAGAGATGTCAAACCACAGATGGCTGGGTCAAGTGGCGGCCTAAGATTGTTGATAAAAATAAAATAAAAAAGGCGGTTACGGTATTGCAATCAGCTGCTTGAAAATAATGGCAAGGAGGAATCAAAGTCTGTTCAAATGGACCAAAAGATAGTTCACCGTCTTGGTTTAAAGCAAAAAGATTCCACGCCACTGTTGACACCGGTCGTTTGCATCTCTTTTCGTTGGTTATTTATTGTTCATTTATTGAACAGCAATATCGAAACTGTGATTTAATGGTAATGGCAATAATTGTAATACTAATAATGGTAATGGTGATAATGGGAATGATAATAATGGTTATGGCAATAATAATAATGGTAATAATCGTAATGATAATAATGGTAATGGTAATGATGTTAATGATGATAATGGTAAAGATAATAATGGTTATGGTAATAATGATAAGGGTGATAATGGTAATGGTCATAATGGCAATAATGATAATGGTAATAATAATAATGGTGATAAAGGTTATGGTAATAATAATGATAAGGGTGATAATGGTAATGGTTATAATGGTAATGGCAATAATGATAATGGTAATAATAATAATGGTGATAATGGTAATGGTAATAAAGGTTATGGCAATAATAATAATAATAATAATAATAATAATAATAATGGTAATATTAACCATTTCCTTATTTGGAAATATTTGTCAAGGTTTTTCTGGTCTGGAAAGGTTGCAGACATTATTATGATGGTGCCATGTTTTTCTTTTTAAAAAAAATTCCATTTTTCAATCAGATCTTTTTTAAAAAAATTTCCTTTAATTTCCACACATGTTTGGCTAGTCTGGTAGAATTCCTAAGATTTTCCTAAGACTTAAAATAACGAGTTTATACCAGACTAACCAATCATCTTTTGTGGATTTGCTTTGATGTTTCAATTAATTATCCTGTTGGAAGTTCCAGCCCTGACCCAAACCCAACTTTTGAACTGAGGAGAAAACATTTTCGTTCAAAATTTCTTGACATCTTGCAATATACATTGTTCTATCAATGCGTACTATTTGGCCTGTTACAGTCGCAGCATAGCACCCACTAAATCATAATACTGTCACCACCATCTTTAATAGTTGGCATCAAATTCTTCTCTTCAAAAGCTGTATTAAGAGCTCACCAGCTATACCATCTATTGTTCGTCCCAAAAAACCTCTAGGTTTGGCTTCATCCGACCATAAAACCATTTGCCAGAAAGTTTCTAGCATATTAATACGAGCTTTGGCTTAGTTGAGGCGAGCATGTTTGTACTATTTCGTAGGCAGTGGAGACTTCTAGGCATTCTGCCATGAAGATCGGCATTGTTTAAATTTCGTCGCACTGTAGATGTATGAACATTGATTCCAACATTGCCCAGTGGACATTGGAGAAGCGCAAAGGCTACAACAAGATTTCCCTGGGTTTGCCAAAGTAGATGCCTTCTTACTCCTGCAGATATTTTTCGCAGATGGCCAATTTTTAACTGTGATGCCTTCATACCAAAGGCCTTCTACTTATATATTTGTTACACGGTAGAGAAGTGCACTCCAAATTGTTTTTGTCGTCTTCTCCACCATTATAGGTTCCAACTATACGATTAAAGCGTCAGGAAGTTCTTTGATTTTTGCATATATATATATATATATATATATATATATATATATATATATATATATATATATAGATATATAAATTTAGTCTCTAACTGCACAGATTTGTATACACCGTGAGTTATATTGTTTGACTGCAGTATACAGAGCTTACTGAAAAAAATGAACACATGTCATTTTGACTTTTCTATGTGCACAAAAATTATTTACACTGACAACCATGTACATCAAAAATACACAGTGCAGATGTAAGGGTTCGTTTACTTTTGCACATCTTAAGTTTTAATTAATATTTTTATTGCTTGATAAAAATCTTTGAAAGTGGTTGCAATTGATTTAATAAAGTGTTTTCTTAATGAATTTATTATTTAATTAAGATTTCTTCATTATCTGGAAAAAGAGACAATTATTTTAAATATTATTTTAGGGGTTCTCTTACTTTATATGTGTGATCGTGTGCGAATGTCTTTTTTTTATCTGCCGTGTCCCTTCAAAACGTAGACGACCATGGCTCTCCACATCTTACTGTCATTTGTAGTTGTTAATAATTTTTTCACCCTTTCCCTGCAACATCCATTTGCAAAATCTCATCAATAACGTTACGCACAGCTTTCCTTTCTGTCCTTTCTGTCCGTTATCTCTCTTATGAGTATAAAGTTTTCCAAGCCCACCGTCCTCAGCCCTAGAAAATTCAACTGCCTCTTCCTGATTTTAAGTATGAATTTCCATTTTGTTTTGATTTTCTCAAAACCTTATCGTTGCTCAAATATTCGGTTCATGGTATAATCATCTTTCTGTAGAACTATATTTCTGTTGCTTTAAGTCGCTTCTTCACCTTTGAGGAGATTGTCCAGCATTCGCTGCCATACGGAAAGATATATATCACGTAACAGTCCAATACTCTTTTCTTTGTTTCGAACGAAATTTTTCTGTCTCTTAATATTCTGCTTAACTTTTGGAAGGCATCTTTGGCCATCCCAATCTATCTTCGGATCTCAGTGTCGAACATACCCTCCTCCGTTAGAATACTTCCCAGATATTTAACTTTCTCTTCTTGTTTGATTTTAGTATCCCCGATTTTTAATTTGCTTTTTGGGATCATCCTTTTGCTGATGACTAAAGAATCTCTCTTCTTTTAGTTTATATTTAGACCTTTCTTCTCGTTTTCCTTCGCTACCTTCTGTCAAATCTTTTGTAGTTTGCTTTCCGTGTCTGCTATCAACACTCTGTTTAAATGCCCAGCGTCAGTCAGTCAGTTATGTGGCATGCGTGATACACGCTTAGTCGATCATGTATCTTTCGATACATGACTGACGAGGCAGAATTTTTCCCGCAGTAGGTTGCCATTTCTATCTGAGGTAGACCAGTTGCCATCCAAGGCTGTCTGCTTTGCCCATAGCTGGGGAGTGAAGAAGAGGATTCATACCATTCCCAAAGGTATTAGTACGTAAAATCTTAGTATATTTTAATAACTTCTATTTTAATTAATTTACATTTATCACGTAAGTAATCGAAGATACTTGATGGTTTCTCTCTCTCTCTCTCTCTCTCTCTCTCTCTCTTTATCCATCTTTCTTTATTTTACTTACAAATTAACTCTTCTTCTTCTTCTTCTTTGATTCCTCACTCCCCACTCTCCACTTGTTTTTTTTTTTTTTTTTATCTTTTTCCTTTCGAATTCTTCCCGGCTTCTTCAAATGTCAACTCGGCCCAAGACGACTGTCGCCAAAAACACAGCTGCTGATGACGTCACGACGGGAAACTCTCACTTCTGCAGGCCCGTTATTGAGACTGCAGACTTGACTACTTACCTTGGCGTCAGAGGGTTCCGTTATAGAACCCCCACTCATAGCAACCCGACCCCAGACCAACGACCACTTAGTATTCTGCTCATATCCGCTACATCTGCTTCTTATCCATAAACTAAAAAACGCCTAACACCTTGACCACCACAAGATACTGACCAAAATTTCGAGAAACAACCACACATATATATATATATATATATATATATATATATATATATATATATATATATATATATATACTAGTGGGCCGTGCCGTCAAATTTGACAACAAGAAGAAATGTATAATATGTATTATATTGTAAGTAATTTTCATTTAATCCATGTACAATTTTTTAATTTAAAATAGTTCGTTGTTAACGTTAATAATTAAACAGTTTACAATTTATAAACATCTCAAGAAAGATATCCATATTTTGTCCACATAATTTTTTTTACTGCAAAAGTTCACAAAGTACAATAACGTAAAGCTTTTCATCCTTCTACTTGGGTTTGGTCTGGTTTGGTTTGGTTTGGTTTGGTTTGTTTTACGGCATATCAACCTCAGTGGGTTATTTAATGCCGACAAGATTTTTAGGATAGGTACGTATGGATAGAATATGTATTGTTTGGTTTAGTTTGGTTTGGTTTGGTTTGTTTTACGGCATATCAACCTCAATGGGTTATTTAATGCCGACAACTTTTTTTCCTGGTAATATTTTGTTTTGTCAAAAAGTCGATTTCTGGTAATATTTTTTCCTTAAAATGTATACTTTAAAAAATTATTGCTGGTAATATTTTTTTTCGAAAATATATTGCTGGTAATAGTTTTTTTCTTCAAAAATTTATTTCTGGTAATAAAAGCTATTTTCTTACACATTCATAATGTTTTGTTTTTTTTACCTCAGTTTCGGGGTTAATTATTTGCCCATAGCTGGGACCTTAACAGGTGCTACCACCCTGGGTCAGGGTGGACATTAGAACACCAGCAATTAAGAGTTGGTTCCACGCTCCTCGAAGCCTCCTGATCAGAGACCATGCTGTTGGACGCAGTTTATCGTCTTACCCTGGACGCGGATGTAGTTTATCGTCATACCCAGAACGGCTTTCTATTTCGGGTTTTTGTTAAATGTCAAAATTCTGAATGTCGAAATTCAATACAATTTAGTTCTTTCTGTGAAGTGTGTTGCACTAGGAAGCGATTTTCACAGTAGTTAACTGCACCCTCAATCGCAACTCGTGCGAAGAGAGCGGGAAAGAAGAGGGTTACTTTGTAATTTGTCAGCGCGTTAGCTTTTTGCTTGTGGACGTGAAAAAAATTAATAGACGATATTAACTCATTTTACTATAACTTGATAAACGCCAATCACACAAAAGACAAAAAACAATAAAAAAAATAATATCCGTCATAAATATACATAACGCACTGGGTTCACTGTGGTGCAATGATTAGAAAGGTTATCTTGCTGGATCAATTACGACTGTGTCATAGGTTCGATCCTCACTGTCATAAACTGCCACCACAGAGGCAAACATTAATCGATGGTGATGGACGACAGGCAATTGACTATAAATAGCCAATTCTATTAGAATATTCTGTTGCAGTTTTTTGTGTATGTTATGTACTTGTGAGTTAGCCCAGATGACTTGACTCACTTTATAGTCCAACAATAGAAGGTTAACCAATCAGAAGACGTAGAATATTCAATCCGTCGTGTATAAAGGCGGCCATTTTTGTCTACTCTACCCAAATGTCCAGTCCAGCTTGTCAGGCGAAGAGAAACAGAAGGACGAACTACGTTCTGCTACTTTTACCAAAATATCCACTGCTAACCTGAACAACGCTTTCCTACTGTCTTCGAAATATTCACTGCTAACCTCTGGATTCTATACTCGAAGACGACCGTCATCATGAACAACATATCCAGTGAGAAGGTTGATCATATTCTGCCCAGCGAATTTGGCATGACGAAGGTTTTTGCTCGGTGGGTGTCATGTCTTTTAACACCGGATCAAAGGCTCACCAGACGGATCACATCAAGGTAAAATGTGACATTGTTTGAGGCAGATTCTAATTGGTTTCCTGGCTCGTTTCCTAACTCAGGGTGAGTGTTAGGTTCATCATTTTGAGGCAGATTCAAAGAAACAATCCATGCAATAGAAATACATCTCCTCACCTGCTCCAATGAAGGTCAATGTCGTACCATCTGCAAGGGAAGGTGATGATCTCAGTTTTTTGAGGGAATGCAAATGAGGTTGTTTTTATTGAAAAAGGCCACAACCTCAATGGAGAGTACTATGCCAAATTGCTGTGTCATTTACGAAAGATTATCAGGAACAAAATCCCAGGAAAACTGACGAAAGATGTACGAGGGTCATTCAATAAATAAGGTGAATTTTTCGGTATAAGGACTTCTAATACAGATAGAAGCTTACTTTGTTTTTCAACGCACTCTCCCAGTAGTGTCACACACTTTTCCCATCGGTGCACAAGCCCCCGTATTTCCTCAGCGTAAGAATCTTTGGACTGATGTCACAGCCAGTCGCTCACAACACTTTTGACTTCAACGTCAGTTTAAAACTTCGTACCTCTCGTGAACGCTTTCAAGGGACCAAACAGGTGAAAGTCTGAAGGGGCAAGGTATGGGCTGTAAGGCGGATGAGGGAGCAGTTCCCAGCCCAGCTCGTTGATAGTCTGCACCGTTTGGGCTGCTGTGTGAGGCCTTGCGTTTTCATGATGCAAGATGACTCCTTCTGACTGATCATCATGGACAATTTTGTGTGCTGTCCCAACAGATAATCTCAAAGTCCTTGCAATGTCATCCACTGTCAGTCCTCTGTCATTGACTGATTCGATCACCTCAGGAGACCTCACTTCTGTAGGCCTCCCAGGCCTGTCTTCATCCTCAACACTGCTCCGTCCTTCTTTAAACAATTTAACCCACTTGTAGACATTTTTTTTCTGAAACGTGTGGCACCATAGTTGACATTCTCCTATGAATTTCAACTGGTTTGCACCCTTCAGCAACCAAAAACTTGATAACTGACCGCAATTCTGGAGCATGCTTCTTGGTCAGCCATCTTTGTTAATCGCCAAACCTCTCAATTTTTTTTTAATCTGCAAAAGAAATTAAATCCATGTGAAAAAGAAGTAAAACAAAAACAAAAAAATAAAAAAAAGTAAGCTTCTATCTGCATTAGAAGTCCTTATACCAAAAAATTCACCTTATTTATTCAATGACCCTCGCACTTAGTTTTTTTTTTTGTTTTTTTTTGTGCGTGACCGAGACTTTGAACTGGTTGATCACCCTCCCTATTCTCCTGATTTGACTATTATCTGTCCCTCTATATAAAACAAACACTTGGCTGGGATCCTGTATTGCAATGAGGATGACATCATATCTTCTGTTGGTAACATTTGGAGCAAAAGGATGAACACTCCTCATTGAACAGTCAGATATCAGTTTACCTGGAAAGAAACAATGCAGTTATTAATCATGCAAGATTTCACAACTCTAGCACCACTCCTTCATAGTCGGCCTATGACCTTTTCATCCCAACCACGTATACATGAAGTAAGCTTATATACATTTATATATGGTAATTTAAATTAGGAGGAAAGACCAAAGTATTTTTAGATTATTTTATTAAATTTTTAAGCCTTTCTAGCACATTCGAAATTTTGGCTAAAAATTTTGTTTTTCTTGAGTAAGCGTTGAGGAGGCAATTATTAGTATAGCAAATTTTAGCGTCTTTTTTTCTGGTAAAAACACATTGATTTAGAAATTCTTGCAAAAATTAAATAATTGTTGGATTTTAATAAACTGTTCAGGATTTATTCACAAATGAAGGAAATTATATTTGAAATTTTGTTTTTAGAAAATCTTGTTAAAAATATATATTTTAAAAAACTGTTACCATGAAATTTCGTGAAGCTAAATTAAATCCCACCCCCTTCATATTTATATTAGTTAAAAGCAGAAGTCCTTGGAGAATTTTAATCATCAATTTGTTTTTGTCAAACAGAAACACTATTTACCGAAAATATGCTCTGTTCTGAAAAATAAAAAAAATACAATAAAACTATGACATTATTTATTTCGAAAATACTTGAATTGGTTTTATAAATAAGAAAACAATTTTTTTCGATGAATGATAAATATTTACAAGAATTGTTTTCATTTTTTAAAATTTAGAAATAAATCCTGGGAGCTCATTGTAGTCAACAGAGCAAGTAATGTTTAACAAATCGAAGACTTCCCAAAAAAACCATGCTAATATTTTATTTCTTTGAAACCGCAAGGTTTGACGAAGCGAAATCGAATTCTATCGTTCTCGCGAAATAAAATATTATCATGGCATTCTGAAGTCTCCGATTTGATATATATATATATATATATATATATATATATATATATATATATATATATATATTCTTGACGCTGTTTCCCTGACAGATGTTCGGAAGAACTTCATTCCTTAATCCCTGATAAGACCCGCAAAGATTTCTTGATCATTACAATCTTAATATTATGAAATCGATTGTCAACGTTTATATATCCTAAATATTGTCAAAATATGCGAGTGTTACCTCTTCCTGTTAGGTTCATTCAATAATCTCTACCTTGAGTGGTTCTTTGGCGTTGTATTTGATGTATAGTACTTTACAATATCTACGAGATAATCGGTGTAATTTTTATTTAATATAACATGTCGTCTACACCAATATTTACATATATATATAACACTGAATGCCCTTGTTAATATTTAGATGACTGGGCACTCATATGGCCAAGCAAAAGTGATTCATGTTGATATATATATATATATATATATATATATATATATATATATATATATATATATATATATATATAGTAAAAGCGAAATTTTTAAGTATGTCTCTAAAGATAGTGTGACCTTTTCGAACGGCTACTTATGAAAGCTCGAGGTACTTAGAAAAATGATTTGTTTTTTTTTATTTTTTATGGGAATGGGTTGTTATTTTTTACGTTTTTTCTCACTGTTTAGTCACGTGATAAACCCCAAAAACTTTGAAGCACTTTCTTTGGTTATTTTTAAGATGCTTTCGAAATTCAGAATGAAATGGCACACACAGATACAAGCATGGACACACTGAAACACACTCGCAGAAAAACTTAAACCCATATACTCTTTATATATATATATATATATATATATATATATATATATATATATGTGTGTGTGTGTGTGTGTGTGTATGTATGAAATAACGGACTGTGAGTGGTGATTATAATTATAATAATACTGTGCTCGATGTATAAAAAGAGCTAAAATGTACACATAATAATAATAAATATATATTTATTTCCTCACTATTTGCTACAACTTTTCATACACGTGGCAATAGTTATTATACCTAAACACACACACGCAGACACACACACATACATATATACATGTAAAACTACACACACACGTATATATATATATATATATATATATATATATATATATATATAAATAGATAGATAGATATACTGTTTTAAAAACAAGGAATTTATTAATGGTAATAGTCCCTAAGGCCCTTTCGTGCAACATCTCATCTGGAGAAAATCGTTGGAAAAATAGATAAATTAAACGAAAAGAACAACAACAAAAATGAAGAGAAAAAAAAAAAATGTCGGAGAAACTTAAATAACACATAAGTATATATACTTAAAAAGAGGGGATGGGAAATCGCGTGTAAATAATTAGTGAGGGACAGTTAAAATAAGATATCCCCCAATAAATTAAGGGACTTCACAAAAACCCTTCTGCCGGCAAAAAGAAGCTTTCCGTAATCCTATACAGATTGATTCCAAAATCTTCAAATGATTGTTGGAACCAGCGATGTGAATAATTTTGAACCACTCTTTCGTATACAACTTGGCACAGGCTACATTCTCAATATATATATATATATATATATATATATATATATATATAGCTGACCACTCGTATTCGAGAATACCCGTCTACTAGGGTGGCTAGCCAATCCCTATTGCAGACGCTCCTCAGGCACATTTTTGTGTTTTCTCAACATCCACAGAGACCATCTGTGAATTATACTGCAACTATGATTAGCAGAATTTAGTTACGGTTTCTGGGAGAGAGCGTATTATCTAGCGTGATCACCAGTTTGAACAAGGCCAGTACGCTAAAGCCCTCGGCCACGATGACTTGTGGTTTCCTGCTAGACCAGCTATCGACGGATATTCCGTCTACTCAACCCGTGGTATAATTTTCAGGCGCTTTCCAAAGATGCCTTGAATCAGTCCGATAACATCAGGAAATCTTCCTGACAAATCGACCATGGTGAGATTCGAACCCGGGTCTCATGGTCAGAAAAAAATTCTCAAAGTAAACCTTTTTTAACAGTGAGTCTGGTGTTTATAATGAGACACCTCTATCGATAGCCTGATGCTTGCAGGATTTATGTAAGGGGGAAATAATTTTAGTAAAATTATATGACGAATACAACGTAAATAATGTTTTGATAATTAACTAAACAGTACTAATAGAAATTTAAAATATTTTATGTATTCTTATATTTTATTTAATTTTAAGTAAGTTGGTTTAAGTTTACTTACAAATACACTTGTTGAGGAAATGTTTGGGGAATACTAAGAAATGTTAAATTTAATAAATTTAGTTACCGCTATTTTTTTCTGATAATGACGTGTCTGAACATCCGTATTTACAAAAATCGTCACGTTTATACAGACGCGCACACACAAACACACACAAAAAATTCAAAATTCCTTTTAAAATACTGAGGGACGCTGAATTGTATTAAGTTTTTCCATTTGTGATTATTTAATAGCAATATCCATTGACCGCTAGTGATTATTACAAAATTTAAAAAAAATTTAAAGTTTATAAATTATTGTAAATAAAATTTTTAAAAATATGACAAGTTTTCTAAAAATTATTTTTTCAAAAAAAAAAATTGTCCATAATATAATTTATTCATAAAAGCAATTAAAAGCATTTATAATTAAATAATGTTCAACTTTTATTGCAATTTTTATTTTACAATTCAATGTAATTTTCTGTAATTTGAGGTTCAGAGAGACCAAAAAACATTTGATGAATTCTCCTAGAACTTGTCGTTAGAAACATTAATATAAACATTAAGCTCTACAAAAAAAAAGAAAGATATTCTCCAAATTTCATAAATAATTGTGTGTAAATAAATGTAAAAAGATATATCTAAAAAAAAAAAAAAATTCACAAATAATTTAATTCATTTGTGAATAAGTCCTGAAATTGTCATTAAAATCCGACAATCATCTGTTTTTTGCAAGAATTTCCAAATCAGTGTATTTTTCACCACAAAAAGACGCACAAATTTCCCATACAAATGTCTGACCCCATATTGAAGCCAGAAAAAAAAATATAATATAATTTTTGCATAAAACATTCCTTTGGTCTTCCTCGTAATAACAACACGAAAAATTTGACATTAAATCTTTGGGGCATTTATTCATTATTTAACGAATCTTAGGAGTTTACTATAGCTATATATGTCCTAATATATGTATATATATATATATATATATATATATATATATATATATATATATATATATATATATATATATGTGTGTGTGTGTGTGTGTGTATGTGTGTGTGCGTGTGTATCCCCTCATTCTTTTTCGTTGAAGTTACGTCTACATATGCAGATAGACTAATTGTAGGCGAGCAATTATAAGCATTTATTTTACCCAAATTAATATTCTTAATTAATTTAATGGTGAATATAGCCACTGGCAATTATACTTTGAACTGTTCAGATAAAATTTCTGTATACTTGACTGTGGATCTATCTATCTATCTATCTATCTACTCTAGCCATCGAAACTGAACAAAGAGAGTAGATACAAATCGATACGTTCATGCTATTTAATCTCTTTATTCTATTTAGTTGGTTAGTGTTACTGCTCTGTCTTTGTCTATTAGCTAGAGTCATTGAGCACTTTGTGCTCTTTTCTGGCTTGTCTTTTCTGGTTTGTCGTTACTTTTCTGTATGTGTCCTTTCTCTTCTTTTGTCGTTTTTTTTTGTTTTGTTTTCGTTCTTTTTCTTTTGTTTTTCTTTCTTTTTCAAGTTTTTTTTTTCATTTGGCAGGTACTTTTTGTAGTTATATTGAAAATTCTTTGAATGGTTTGTGTTGTTTTATCTATCTATCTATCTATCTATCTATCTATCTATCTATCTAAATAACGCATTCTATTAAATATTTGTGTACGTGTATGTAATTTTACAGATCAATCAGTTCTACACTATTTAACAATGAGATGTAAAAAATTATATAAAATTTATCATAACAACGGCACATCTTGTTAGAATGTGTGAAAAAGATCGTTGATATATCTCTTTCTATTTTTTATTTTTTTGGTATATTTTCAAAACTTTCCTTCTTTTAGCATTTTATGTCCCTTCAAGATTAAGTTTTCATAGCTGCTCACGTGTTCTTGTCATTTTGTTGTAAGTAAAGCAAACTTTTTTGTCGCTGTTATGCCCAACCTCATGAAGTGAGTTACACATTTTTTTCGGCCTGTTTCACGTGTCTTTAGTATGTCCTATGAGTGTTCAATTCTCTAAGCTTTCATTATGTCTTTTTTACGCGTTTCACCCCAAGCAAGGCGGGAAACCACTAGCACGCAAGGGGTTACAGAGAGTTGGAGCGAGCGCAAAGAGGAGTGATAGAGGAAAAGATGAAGAGAAGGATAGGGGATAGATCAAGGCATCTGGAGACGTCGATTAACATTACATATTTGGAGATTATAGCTTTCAGTGAAACAGGAAAAGTGGGGGAGTTCCTCAGGCGAGAAGTGCGAGACATGAAGCTATTGGAGTAGAAGAGACGGCTACATTTAACAGTTTCGACAGTGAAAGGGTGAGAGCGAGATGCCAGCCTAGTTGAGCGCTTAAATTCATGAAGTCTGGGAACAACGAAGGCAGATCACCATGAAAGTATTTGTAAAAAAAAAAAAAAAAAAAAAAAGACAGAGGGAAGCGATGGCACGTCTCTGAGAGAGCGTGTCGAAGAAATTTAGATTGTCTCATTCTCAGTGTGTATAAGTTAATTTACTGTTACTATTTTACTTAAAACTTTCTTGTTGATCACATGCTCTGCTCATGGTTTTTTTCAGCATACGTAGGTCGAATGACATATCTAACTCTTGACTCCATCTTGAGCTCTCTCTCTCCTTTGCTGATAATCATGTGTTGTGTCTTTTTACAGTTAACACTGAGTCCTTTCTTCTCGCTTTCCTCTACTACATCGTCTAAGAGTTATTTCCGTGTTGCTTTTATAAAGTTTGCCAACTACAAAATCTCTTCCGCGTATATCATATCGGTAAAATTATGTCCGTTGAAAATAAATCCTGGAAGGTCTTTTTATTTTCTTACGAATATCTCGCTGTCAAGCTTAATTTTTTTTTTCGGTTAGAAAACGCATACTTGTAAATGGTGCACAGTGAATCCCCGTCTATTCGCGTTTCAGCATTCGTGGCTTCATACATTCGCGGACTTTTATATATATATATATATATATATATATATATATATGCTTCGTTCATTTTAATGTCTCTAGTTCTCACTTGCTGCTTCTCTGATTCTCTCCCTGTCTCAGAATCCATTTTTAAAAATAACTCTAATTTCTCTCTCTCTCTCTCTCTCTCTCTATATATATATATATATATATATATATATATATCACACACACACACACACACACATATATATATATATATATATATTTTCCAATACATCTTCTCTCGGGTTTGTAATTATAACCCTAGCCTTATCAGTAAGTACAGGATGCGTACAGCAAAACCGACGCAGTGTGTGGCGCCACTACTGAAATGCCCGTCTCCGCCACACGTGCAGTCCTTCAAACGGCTCCTACAGCCACTTGGCCCACCGAACGAACGTCCGAGTGGTCAGCCGGCACACCGCCCATTCATATCACTCGCGCTTATCTCACCGTTCCAATTACTCCGCCTTGTTTTCGCCGATATCTTACCCTGAAAATTTGAAGAAATATTTTTCGTCTCCATTCGTGCTTCAATCCACTTAACCTGTTGACTAACTTTGACCAGAACATAATCAGATTATATTAATCTGTGAAAACCCTATCTATCTATCTATCTATCTATCTATCTATATATATATATATATATATATATGTATATGTGTGTGAAAAATTTGTGTATTTAGGCAGCAATCCTTCTTCCATGCACATTTCATTGAATACGACAGACAAGATGCTTTTATTTAGTTCTTTATACAATTTCTCATGCGACCTAATATTTTTTTCTTTTCGGATGATAAATAATATAAAAACTGTCCGAATATTCTTTTTATCCGAGCTCTTTCGGTTATACATTTAGCCATTTTCAAGGATGAAATATTTTAACTGTTAAATAATTATATAGGCCACACTACAATATGTCTGACACGCAGACTCACTCTACACTTTTTTGACCATAGCTCAATTAGATCTCATTTAAATATTCATGGAGACCTACCGGACACTATTAGTAAGATACTTGTTTACAACACTAATATAATAGCATCATTTACATGCAAAAAAGGCTAAAAATAATGGAAGGCTTATTAATAAAAAAACAAAAAAACAAACAACAACACTTAAAAATATTAACTTTGAACATCGACACAATATATTGACCATGTTTTGAAAAATAAAAACATTTTATAAAACATACAACAAACTATTTCCAAAAAGAAAAAAAATTATTAGATCGCATTAGAAATTGTATAAAAAAACTAAAGAAAAGCATCTTGTCTTTCGTATTCACTGAAATATACAGTAAAGTTCGTGTGCACTTTATAAAATTTAAAACTTTATTTGTATTTGCGAAATCTGTAAAAATGTTATAAAGTTTAATGTACCTAGTTTTAAGTAGAGCTAAAATAACTAATGTGATTTCAGGCATTACTGTAAATCTATTGGCAAATAGTTTCCGTGAAATGCATTTTTATCTTTTTATCTATCTATCTATCTATCTATCTATCTATATATATATATATATATATATATATATATATATTATTCATATATATATATAAGAAAGACCAAATAGAAATGTTGCCAATCTAGCATGTTTCACTTTTATTACTGTGAAACATGTTAGATTGAAATCCCTCCGCCTTCGCTTTTGACTTCCGTCTAGAAAGCTTTCCTCCCAGAGATGTCATGTAATCACCGCACAATGTCGCATACATAAACCCTTGTGCAAATTAATCGAAACAAAAAAAAAAAAAAAAAAAAACAAATAATTCCGTTAATATTTACTTTTTCTTTCGTATATTTATAATGAAATATGAACCTGTACACATATTAGTTCTTCATATGTCCATTCCACGAAGTAGTCGCGTGCAGATTGACCACAGATTCTACATTGGATAAAAATCAGGAAAATTTCCGGACCAGTCAAGTACTTTGATTTACTCACTGGTAAGACTTATCAGTGTGTCCGTGCAGCGTTACAAATTTTCGTACACTTCCTTGGAGTGACGTCCATCGCAGATAATGGTCATAGGACAACTAATCGACACTTGGGACAGTAGTGTCTTGGCATCATAAAAATCTGATGCAGACACCAATGACGCAATATTTTTCAAGGTCAAACAAATTTCATCACACACCACGAAAATAGAAATATATTATTGTACATCACTGTAATTGACCTAATCTGAGGAACAAAATATAAATCGATTAGACCCTATTACTCCAGTGGATCTAAAACTGACTGTATAATGAAAGAAAGGAAACTAAAGTGTTTGTTACAATTAACACACATGATATATATATATATATATATATATATATATATATATATATATATATATATATATGAAGATATTAAACCAGAAATCCAAAGTCTTAAGTCTTGCTTACATATCAGAAAATGAGGCTGGATAAAAAAAAATTGTAATTTGACCCCCACCCATACATTTACAATACGCTTGATTTTCTCCTCTTCACACTTCTTCTTCTTCCTTCTTCACATCCTCCTCCTCCCTTTCCATTACACCCAACGTCGTACTTTTTTTAAATTATTTTTGAAAATAATAATGTCGCGTTCTTTTATTAAAAAAAAAAAAGCGTTAGGTAGTCATTTGATAAAAATCGCCTGACGATACCGTAAGGTTGAAACTAAGGTAGCTGATTTAACTGACCTTCTAATTTATAATATATATATATATATATATATATATATATATATATATATATATATATATATATATGAACATACATGTTAGATGACAATAGGAAGGTCGTCAAACCCAGGCCATATACTCACATCAGTCCAAATATATATATATATATATATATATATATATATATATATATATATATATATATGTTTGTATTACACAGCAAAAAATCCAACATTACCTCATGTGTGTACAGTCTATTTCAGTCTTCCTCAACTCTAGAGTATCTCGGAATGAGCGTTTTACATATAGTTTAGATATCAGTCGGTGAAAATCCATTAATTATATATATATATATATATATATACAAATAATTAATTGATATATGAACATCTTCTATGAATTGAGCCCTCTCGACATAATGAAAAAATGATTTCAACATAAATCGATTTCAACACAAATTTTAAACTAAAAACTCCATCAATTTTCAGGCAATCTAAAACAAACTTGACTCAGTTGTAGCCAACAATAAGTTTATTTTTTAACTTGATAATTCAGTCCACCTATATAGTGAAAACCCGAGTAAATTATGAAAAATGGAAATTTTTTTCTTGGTTTCTTTTTTATTTTTCGTTGATCTTTCAACCAATTTTCATCAAACGTAACGATTGCTTTATAAATGTATCCCCTTTTACGTTCCTGGTAGCACACTAACAAATTGAATTTCAAAAATTCCAAAATAATTGTGGTGTGAAGTTCATGTTACCTGTTTTACCACTTCATGTCCTCGGCTAACTTTGACTGAATAAATACAGACTACTTCTGTTATATCAGTAACTGTATAAATTCATTTTTTTTTATGAAAGTACTTTAAAGTAATTAAACAAGATAGACTCTGTTCCATCTGAACATTATGCTATTTTTGCTCCATTCTAATTGAACGCTTTTTCTGATTGATCAGCTGGGTATGATTGCTAGTACGCAATAAAGTTTCACTTTTTAGTTTAATCCAAATTAACTTAATAAATTCACCAAACCGATCTTTAGAAATAAAAAAAAATAATTAAATTATTGATGCGTGCATTTTTACTGAAATAATATAAATGCTTCATCGTATTGTTGTGTTTACTTTAGCGCAAATAATCTAGGAAAAGGCATGAATCTATCTATTTTTACGCACCCACCAACTATGAGTGAAATAGTAGTACTTGTATTAGAAAATTCATATTAACTCCAAAAAAATTCTTACAATCCCAAAATATTTGCTGGCTTTTAATAACTCGTCTTTAAAACGAATCAATTGTTAACTGGGGCAAAGAAAGGCTTGTTAATTTTAACAGATCAAAAACTAAAAACTACGCTTTGTTAGTCATCTGAATGACTCCTTCTGCCTTCCATCAACATGGCTGACGGTAACCTCCAGGAGAAGAACTCATTTTATATCGATATGGATAACCTACGTGGAATTCCAACGCCACTGCTTCTGCTGTGGTTGGCTGTCATGTAATTTGTCTTTCTTTCTTTTTAGTGGCCCCCATATTGTATTTATGTTTATGCTAGGCCTAATAAGGAGTGATTCTTTTGAACGTCTAACTCTCCAGTGTTCTTTTTTCAATATTTTCCCATCATTCCACAAGGGCTAATGACTTCTTAACATATATGATCAGCCATGCCCGATTTCTTTGTTTCACCTTTATATTTTTCTGCTACAGCACTCCAAGGAATCGAGTACATTGAACTGCAGCGAAGGCCGTATTCAGAACTACCTGCAGCAACTGAAGCCACGCACCAGCGGCTCAGACCAAGGTTGAAAAGAAGCAAAATGGATCCCGTGAATTCTGGAAGATCATCAAAAAAATTATGAACAGAGATAAAATGGCAGTGCCCACAATCCCCATCTTTTCCTCTAAATCAACTTTAGATGACAAAAACCATCTTCTACCCAAGTTCTCACGTCTCACTGAGCACAATCTCAGTAATATTACCGTCACAGCACGTGAGGTCTCTAGACTTATCAAAGGCCTTGACCGTAAGAAAGCCAGTGGTCCAAACAAAATTCCGGCGGTTGTCCTTAAGAACATCTACCCGGAACTATCCTCAATCCTAGTAAAATTATTCGACCGCTGCTTGAAGGTGTAGTCCTTCCCAAGCCTCTGCAAAGTGTCAAGCGTATGGCCGGTTTTCAAGATCGCGGGCGTGCGATCTCCCACCTCCTAGTACAGACCAATCAGTCTCCTCGGTACCATCAGCAAGCTGAGGACATAATCAATGAGAAGGTCGATCAGTACCTAGAAAAGAACACTCTTAAGAGACGCGCACTATGGCTTTCGGTCGGCTCGATCCACTGCCGACGTCCTAACTACCATCACTCACAGAAGCCGTGAGGCTCTTGCCGACAAACACACCTCGAGGACTATAGCTCTTGATATTTACAATGTTTTCGAGAAGGTGTGACACAAAGGTTTACTACACAATCTCTCCAGTTATAGAATCACTGGAAGGGTCTTCTCGATCATAAAGTCATTCCTAACAGGTCCCTGAAGGTAGTTATCATTGACCAGTTTTCTGGATTCCTAGTGGTCAACGCAGGACCCACTTACCAAGGGTCACTCCTCGGACCAACACTCTTTTTGATCTACATAAATGATCTGTCTAAGAATATACTCAGATCATTTGTAAACATCTATGCTGATGATACGACTATATACTGGTGCACCTCTAAAACTCTCGATGTTCAGACATTAGTGACTAAACTCTCTTCCGATCTTGCACAAACTAAGCCAATGGGATAAAAATTAGATGCCTCGAAGACTAAGCTAGTTACATTTCTTCATCACCGATCTGACCCCGAACTACCACTAAACTGGATGAACCCTACATATATATATATATATATCCCACACCGTTTGCACTACTCGGAGTTTCATGCCAAACTCAATTGGCTACGAAACTCCGAGTAGTCTAAACGGTGTGGTATATGTATATTCATTAAGATATACACACACACACACACACACACACACACACACACACATATATATATATATATATATATATATATATATATATATATATATATGTTGTATAACATCGTGTACTGTTTCAATAACACCACCTTTTTTATGTGCAATGCATACATTAATATTTTGCACACACACTATCGTTATATATATATATATATATATATATATATATATATATATATATATATATATATATAATTTATTTTATGATATCACACCGAAAAACATGTCAAAATCGCTATACAGTTGCCGTCATGTTCCGATGCATATCAATGCCTCTCATCAGGCGATTGTAAATTACTGCCGAGTGAAGGATTTATTTAGATTTAAAAGCAAAAAACAACCTCTTTTTACGAAGAAGAAAAAAAAGGTGGGGGTTTATAAGGTTTGTGCGCTTTACTCTGAATAACCAAATGAATATGACCTACGTTAAATTTAAAGTAATCGAATAAGCAAAAATTTAAAAATAAATTTTTATAAATGAGTCACGACCCGTAAATTATCTGCCAATTTATGGGTCATGACCCATTTATAAAAAATATATTTTTTTTAATTTCTGCCTCTTCGCTTACTTTACGTCTGATCTTAGCTGTATATATATATATATATATATATATATATAGTCATTCACAGACAGACTGCTTCGCTGTATCACAGCTCATCAGTGTAGTTTGACCTTCAGTTGCCTCTAGCCGTTGGCGCATGCAGGGATGAAGTTGAAATTAAGCGTATTTATTTTTAGATAAACACACGGTGACTGAGTGAACTCGATTCGATTCACCGAAGAGTCTTACATTATTAGCCGTGACAGTCACTATTTACAAACCCACACTTCCTCCCCCAGAGAGCTCAACCGAAATAAATTTTTCAGGAGCCTATATATGGTCATCCACAGACAGACTGTTTCGCTGTATCACAGCTCATCTGTGTGTCCGGTTGCCTCTAGCTAGGATCGAAACCCGACTGAATTGGCGTCAGTCGGGGATTCTACCACTAAGTCGTTGGCGCACCACAGGAATTTTTGAAAATGAACTTTTCCTTGAAATATGTCAGATAATTTCCGGGGTTTCAACTGAGATGAAGAAAATATGAACTTTCAAAAAAAATTATCAGAATTTAAAGACAAAATTTTCAGAATATACAGACAAAAAAAGTGACAGTTAAACTAATGTCCCCCTGGCGTTAGCTTAATATCAGCGGCTTCTTTTCTTTCCTCCAAATATCTAAACTATACGCATTAAAAATAGAATTTTGGAAACAAGTTGAAAGTTGCAAGTTTTCATCTTAAGCAAAATACAAACTTGAAACAAAATGATCATTTTATAATGAAAAATGATGACGTCAAAAGAATATAGATTAAATCTGTCTTCTATATGCCGTGTGCCTTTAGGGTGTGAACGACCATGGTTCTCCACAACATTCTGTTCCTTTTAGCTCACCTTTTTACTATATCTTCTAATCCTTCTTTCGCCAACCATTTACCCAAGGCCGTTCGGTAAGTTATGCGCCGCTCTTTTTGGTAAAGATTCTTGCACGTTACCATCCGATGCCCGCTTAGACATACAAGAATCTTTACAAACGTTCATGCATATATTTGATAGCTGACTGACCAATGAGAATTGACCCAAACAAAATTGAAAATTAGAAAGTTCTGTCTCTTTGACTCTTTTCCCTCTATCTCTGACGAAGCTTTAATAAAAGTGAAATATGTTAGATTGATATACGTTTCCTATTTGTTATTTATCTTATCATGCATGTATGTATCCTTGTGCTTACGTCCTTTATAATTTTCATCAACGACATTTCGGATATTATCCGATTCCAACTCGCTGTCTATATTGCTGAGACGACTATTTAATCTTGTCTTAATAGTGAGTCTGTCAAATATATATATAAATAATATCAATTGATATTTAGTAGGGATAATTTCAAGGAGGTCATTAATACAAAGAAAGCTCAATGTCGATAACAGAGCAATATAATAATGAATCCAGCATTCTTACAAATCATTCGGTTATAATTTATTTCATAAATATACAAAAATATATTCATCTCTTCAGACCAACGTTTTCTTAATAAATGGACTCAATTCAGCCAGACGAAAGGAAATATGAGAGGAAAAAAAAAAAAATCGGATTTTTTTTAATATTAAAAGAGTAAGAAATAAAAATAACAATTTCAATGTAAGGTTTTAAAAAAACTTCATGGGAAAAAAGAGAGAGAGAGGTGGAAAAGGGAGAGGGAAAGAGATAGAGTGAGAGAGAGGGAGAGAGAAAGAAAGAAATGTAGGAAGAATTAAACATGAGCCGATAGGGTGACCAAGAAATTAATTTTTCTTTAAACACTGGACAAGTTAAAAACAGGGCGAGGGAGCGATCAGATTAAAATAATATGTTATTTTTAATCTGTTTTGTTTAAAATCATTTTTATGGATACTCATTCATGTAGATGGTTTGTTTTTAATTAAACAGTATTTCTATCCAACTACATCTACCGGACTGAATATTCACAGAATCTTGTCAGAAAAATATGTGTCCTCCAGCAAGATTCGAAACCGCATACTCTAAGGTGGGAAAATGAACACATGTTGACTCATTCCAAAAAGCCTATGAAGCAAAGATGTACGTAATTTCTCACTAAACTTTCTTTTTTTCTCTTTTTTTACACAATGTTTTGGAACGTACTAATTAGGCCGCGGACTTAGATGATATTTGCGTAATATTCAAACACAAAGTAAGAAGAATTCATCGCTCTGAACGTTACATTATGAATAAAACTTCATTAATTTCTTATATCTATCTATCTGTCTATCTCTCTCTCTCTCTCTCTATATATATATATATATATATATATATATATATATATATTGAACAATAAAAATATTAAAAAAATGAAAAGTTTCAGACACACTGGGTTGTATATTAATATTCCTTGGTTTTTATTATTATTCCATTTAGATTCCTCGACTAGTTTCGGCCAACATGACGATAATCAGGAGAAAAAAAAAATTCTGCTTGCTGGTAACAGTAAACTACTACTACTATGAATGGCTTGATGGAAAATGAACTTTTGTCTGTAGTTTTCATTTGTTTTTGTTTTTTTCATTTTTTAACATGCATTTTGGTCAGTTCTTATATATATATATATATATATATATATATATATATATATATATATATATATATATATGTATGTATGTATGGAGAATTGGAACGAATAGAATCGATTCCGACTTTCGTAACATTCAATTTAAAAGAGGGCTCAATACATAGGTAAAACAGTATTCTTTTTATTTTAGGATATTGCATCAAAACATTTAAGAACGCTACACAAAAGAAATAATGTTTCGATGTGTATTAACAGATCTCATCAGGCGTTAGTAAATAACTGGTGAGTAGGCAAATTGTCTACTCACCAGTTATGATTGCATTTGTGTAGCTTTTTTTTTGCATGGTTTTGATATAATATCTTAATATGCATATATATATATATATATATATATATATATATATATATATATATATATATACAGAGAGAGAGAGAAAGAAAGAAAGAAAGAAAGAGAGAAACAGGTAGAGACAGAGAGAGGTCTGGGTATTGCATGTTACCTTTTTTTACCTGGCTGGAAGTGTTCACAAAATCAAAATGGGTGAAAGTTCGATTTTTTTATACTGAGCGCATCTAATGACGTAATAGAAATAGAATTTTCGTTTTTATTATTATTCCATTTAGATTCCTCGACTAGTTTCGGCCAACATGACGATAATCAGGAGAAAAAAAAATTCTGCTTGCTGGTAACAGTAAACTACTACTACTATGAATGGCTTGATGGAGAAAATGAACTTTTGTCTGTAGTTTTCATTTGTTTTTGTTTTTTTTTTTTCATTTTTTTAACATGCATTTTGGTCAGTTCTTATATATATATATATATATATATATATATATATATATATATATATATATATATATGTATGGAGAATTGGAACGAATAGAATCCGATTCCGACTTTCGTAACATTCAATTTAAAAAAAGAGGGCTCAATACATAGGTAAAACAGTATTCTTTATTTTTAGGATATTGCATCAAAAACATTTAAGAACGCTACACAAAAGAAATAATGTTTCGATGTGTATTAACAGATCTCATCAGGCGTTAGTAAATAACTGGTGAGTAGGCAAATTGTCTACTCACCAGTTATGATTGCATTTGTGTAGCTTTTTTGCATGGTTTTCATATAATATCTTAATATGCATATATATATATATATATATATATATATATATATATATATATATATATACAGAGAGAGAGAGAGAAAGAAAGAAAGAAAGAGAGAAACAGGTAGAGACAGAGAGAGGTCTGGGTATTGCATGTTACCTTTTTTTACCTGGCTGGAAGTGTTCACAAAATCAAAATGGGTGAAAGTTCGATTTTTTTATACTGAGCGCATCTAATGACGTAATAGAAATAGAATTTTCTGTTATATTAAAGTTGACAAATGAAACGCCTATATTATGTCTGAAATTACTTTTAGATCTCAGATTATTTTTAATTCGCACATAAAATGATATTCATTTAATTTTGAAAATGTTTTTAATTCGAAAATACTGAAAAAATTAATTACTGCCATCATTGTTGGAGGACAAGGGTAAATTAGGGAAAAAAATTATAAACAAAGGAAGGTTTTGATTATCCATTTCTTATTTGTTTGTTTTGGCTTTTTGTTTCTTTCAAATTAGTTTAGCTGTTATTGTTTTTCTTTCTCCTGACTAAATCTACCGGCATTTGAACGATAAAGGAGAGACTCTTATGAGACGGACAGTTGTAAGCATATCATGTTACGAAACAATTTAAGTATATTTTTAAAGAGTTTGGCTTTGAAACGAACGTCATCGTTGGTACAACTCAAGTCTTATTCAGGAAGCGATGAGCTCCAACCGACGGCTTAGCAAAGGAAATAATAGAAGCATATGAATCAACGAAAGGTGACAAAGTGTCAACCATTTACGGATATACGATATGACATCAACCACAGCAAATTATATGCACAGACACACACACGTATCTCTCTATCTCTCTATCTATCTATCTATCTATCTATCTATCTATCTATCTATCTATATATATATATATATATATATATATAGGTACCTCCACTAGTTCGGTATATATTTTTACAAGAAAAAAAATAAATAAAATGAAATAAAAAGATGGATGACTTACCTCATGGAATCTTGCTTTTAACTAATAAAAAGAATACCCGCCTTAAAAACGGAATTTCTTGATATTTCATGAAATAAGTAAGTGGTTGTGAGATATGTAAAAAAGAAAATATTTTTTTTTTACCAAGATTTTCTAAAAAAAAAAAAAAAAAAAAAATTTTAATAATTTAATTCATTTCTGAATATGTCCTGAAAGTTTAATTAAAATCCGACAATATGACAATTATTTGATTTTTTGCAAGAATTTCCACGTCAATGTTTTTCACCGAAAAAAAAAAAAATTACGTCAACCGCTGATGAAACAAGATTTTTAACTAAAATTTCTAACGTGCTAGAAAGGATTAAAAAATTTCAAAAAATAGAAAAATACTTTTGTCTTTCCTCTTAATAAACATTTTGATGATAAAACTTTGTTTTTATTGCATTTGGTGACTATTTTCATTCTATGCTGTTTTTTTTTTCCGCGAAAAAGTGGAGGTACCTATATATATATATATATATATATGTTTTACCAGTTTGTGACTGGAGGGGATAATTTCGAGGAGGATATAATGCCAGGTTGAGCTCAATGTAGACTACAGAGCAATATGATAGTAAGAAGACAGGGACTTTAATTATCCATTTCGTTTCTAGTTTTGATTTCGTGAACACCGAGATGTTCGGCCTAAAAACAAAGGCTTAAGTAATATATTAATACCGAATTGTATTTAGATTATAATCCCTTTAATTACTTAATCTGAATCGACCTGATTTATCCTGCATAAAAACAGCAAACGGTATCGACCAAAGTAGCATACAAACCAATATTAAAATTTAAAATTATAGAGTAAATACTTGGTTGGGGAAACCGACAACTACCAACCCCTTATTTCACAGCCCTATCTTTACTCAACACCCTCTCTCACCTTCCCACCCGACTATCAATCTAAATTGTCTGTCCGGTGAACTTTTTCCATTTGCGGTGAAGTTTTCGTTCTGATGAGCTGACTACCTCGGTGGTCACGAAATAAAATTATAAACAAAAGGATAATTAAATTTTCCGTCTTCTTATTATATATATATATATATATATATATATATATATATATATATATATACACACCTTAAGACTATATTTCTTTATATATATATATATATATATATATATATATATATAGCACACCTAAGACTATATTTCTTTTATATATATATATATATATATATATATATATATATATATATATATATATATATATATATATTATCAGAAATAGATTTTTGACAAAATATTACCAGCAATAAAAATCTTGTCGGCATTAAATAACCCTTTGAGATAGATATGCCTTAAAACAAATCAAACCAAACCACGACCTCCTTTCTCATTACGTGTCCCAGAACATCAGCTGCCTCTTCCTGATTTTAAGTATAAGCCTCCTCCTTGTTTGCCTCATTACCAAAACTTCATAGTTGCCCACACACTTGCTTGATTATATTCTCAGCATCCTTCTGTAGTACCACATCTCCGTCGTTTCGATTCTCTTCTTCATCTTTGAGGAGAGCGTCCAACATTCACTGCCGTAAAGGTGGACAGATATCACGTAGCAGCTCAGTACTTTTTTCTTTGTTGCCAAAGAAACCATCATGTCTCGCAATACCCTGCCCAGCAACCGATACAAAACAAAATAATAGGCTAAAACTTGAAAGCGAAATTTACGCTATTACCTGTAATAATTGCCACAAGGAATACATCGGAGAAACTTCAAGGAATCTAAATAAATTACTATATGAACACAAAGGGGATATTTTACAAAACGGCTCCATAAATGCTCACTCTAAAGAGAACTCACACAATTTGGATATGTAAAAAGAATGCAACTCTAATTAAAAGAGACTTTACTTAGACGAAAATGTTTTGGAAGTGCTTTAATCGCTAAATTCAGAAGATAGTGGTAAGGTGTGTGTGATTTTATATATATACAGGATTGTAACAATATCATTTTGTGTGTGAATATTACATTAACATTTTTGGGGGTGAAATGAATTTTCCAGATACAAGTCCTCCTATTCAACCCTTGGCAAGGGGAGTGAGAAGATGGATTCATAACTTTTCCAAGAGTATTTCCGCGTAAGTCAATGTAACGAAATCGATTGGAGTTCGAACATGACCCTCCAATTTCGCATTCCAAGCCGCACATCCTACAGCATCAAAGACTAAATCTCGCATTTTCATTAAATTTACCTCGGGTTTTCATAAGTCGGCGTAACAACGACTTCAGTATAGTCATCTCTTCGCTTGCTCCATCGAATTGAACTGTAAAAAAAAAATCAAAAAAAAAAATTCTAATAACGAGGAAAGAAGACTTGGATAATTTGATACTCACAAGACATCATGAAAGCAAAGATATAAATGGAAACAACGAGGATCCTACTTAATAAGTTTGTGTTAATGCATGAAATAACGGACAAAGTAGGATCGTTTTTGAAAAATGTTTATAGTAAAATAAAGGAAGCTGTGGAGGGTCATGAACGCACACGTTCTGAAAGCATTTAGCACATAACGGAATATCTACTCATATACATGCTTACACAGTATGCACAATCACCTTACAAGGAATCCTTGTTGGCACCTGATTAAAATGAAAAATCTCATAAAATAATGTTTCCCTGCAATAAACAAATACCGCTGATAAACTTCTCCGCTGAAAGATGTTTCCCACGTGTATGATGTGATAGGGCCAGAGTCTGTGTTGCTTACCAACATGTGTATAGAATTGCCTTACTTTACCACTCGTTAAAGCTAACGCACCAAGTGACTTCTAAATCAAATTCAGACTCACCGACCTCGACCCAGTACACGACAGAGGTCTGCAATCGGAAATCAGTGCCAGCATCGTACATATCTGAAGATTTCTTCCAGCAGACCGCAGTGTAAAACTGAAAGAAAACGAAGTGCTGGACAAATATACCGACCTAGAACAGGATTTAATCCAGCTGGGCTTCTTTCAATTGGGTCCTTGTGATAATATAACCCACTGTAATATAAGCAATAACTCATAGTAAAAATTAAAACATGCAGCTAACACCAAATGAGTGGTTTTGCAGAGAACGACAATTATTTTAATGTTCTCTTGTTTTCTTTAAAAGAAACCAAATAGAAAGTAAAGGTTTGTTTGAATGTGCGCGTAAGGGTTATCGGAGAGAAAAATGGGCCTGGCGAGCTGAGTTCAAATCCCAACCCCGGCCGCTGCATTCGCTTTTGCACAAATAACTTTGAAAACGTATGAATCCATCTCTCCTGCCAGGTAGGGGTTAATAGCAGGGCAGACTGCGCTCTCTAAACTTGAATGACAACCAGTCTTGGAGAAGGAAACTATGAATTCAAACCCAGCCTAAAAAGACCCTAACTTAACGTAAACACACCCATTGCTGCTACGCCTTCAGGTGATACTCTAATGTCTCTAATGGGTTACTGGGCTTGTGATGTTGCAATAAACTGTTTGTATTTAGAAAATATGTTTATTATTTTCAAATCAGATAATATTTTTAAAGTGCACAGATTTTGAAATGTTTTTCATTGTATTCTCGCATTGCTAAACTTAATCCATTGCCGTTGACTAAGCTATAATTTGCGTACATATCAAGGGTTAATAAAACGTCATCACGTGATAATCTGGTTAGAGGAAAGAAATTTTGAATTTGAATCAATTTCATCAGAACGACGTCATATTTATCCAGGCCTCCATTTTCTCTCGCGATGAAGAAGACAAAAACCATTGACGCAAACAAAGACATTCGTTCATTTCTCATTATCTACAAATGCGTATCTGGTTCACTTCTCGAAGAAACTATTCAAGATCTATAACTATGTAACTAAAGGGTTTTCTTTCAAATGCATGTTCTGGTCTGTTTTCATCCATTAACAACATGGCGCCATATCTCGTGAATGGAAACGCTATTTTGGGGATGGTCTGCTATGGTAAATTTATCTTTACCAACCATTCTAACAGTAGTATTGATAGGCTTTAATTCAATATATAAGATTCTTCAGTTCTTGTTTTGAAAATTGGATATATACAAAAAAGAAAAAATGTTTACAATCGTGATCCCGCAATTGTTAGAACCGGTTCGGTGTAAAGGTCGCGATATTTGTCGACTTAGTTATATTGGACTCGAGTGATAGAAAAAAAAACAAAAAAAACAAAACAAAACAAGACTAAACAAAGGTAGCCTGAAAATTATGAAATTACCAAAATATTCTAAGGATATGTTTCGCTTGGAACATTCAAATATAGGACGGAACCATCTGTTATTTATTTACACTACAAAGAAAAATAGTTGCATGGCTCAAAATATTGAGAGTTGATATGGCAGCCATTTTATTTTATTTTATTTTTTTTTGTTTTATTTTTATCTGTCGCTTTTGGTTAGGTGAGGGAGGTTTTGAGAAAGAGACAGCTAGCGAGAAACAGAAAGTTGCCAGAGATTTGCATCAATATTTTCCTGTCCCTCAGCGTGGACACTGTCATCAAGATGATTCTCATGGCGTAATTCGAAAATCAGGATGAAATTTTAAATCGGCTAGCCTATAACTTTATCCGAGGTAATAATTTTCTAGATATCAGGTTATATATATATATATATATATATATATATATATATATATATATATATATATATATATATATATGTGTGTGTGTGTGTGTGTGTGTGTGTGATTTTCCTTTCCTCTGCCGTGCGCTGATAGCTCAGGGATAGAAATTCCGAATGATGCCAAATCGGATGTTTATCCGCACTGGTGAACTGTGATTAACCGTCATTATATATGGTTCCGTGTAGGATACAGGTTCGATTCCTGTCGGAGGACACATGTTTTTTATGAAAATTTCTCGGACATTCAGGCCGGTAAATGTCGTTAATACTGTTTATTATAAACAGAGAATTTACTTGAATAAATTCATGGACAATTGTAGTTTAAAAACAGTAAAATCGACCTTACCAACCGAAACGCTCCTCTGTGGCTAAATCGGTAAAGCACGTCAGGCTATATGATGGTTCCGTATAGGATACAGATTCGATTCCATATTCCAGATTCAAACATATTTTCTATGAAAATTTCTCGGACATTCAGGCCGGTAAATATACATTTGGCCAGAGAGGTGAGTCTTCTTGATAAAGATGTAGTGGTATGTCCAATATGACTATTTATGAATGTAAGTTGATGATTTATACTGAATTCTCCCATTGCTTTCGACGTATGGGGGTCCAGCAGAATCGAACATCCACGCATATGATTTGATCATAATGCTAAAGGTTTATGCAGAGACAACCGCACTTATCAAAAGAATCAAATGCAATACAACTTGAGCATAGTATACCACAAGGTTTCTTATGCAACGCCCGTTTGTAGGAGAGATTCGATCAGACGCCGCTAAGTCCCATATATATATATATATATATATATATATATATATATATATATATATTAATGCATGTTTCCTTAAATAATATAGACAAGTTTTGTCGATTTATTTAAGTTCCTTTCATATTGTCTGATAAGCTTAATCACATTATCGTTGAAAGATGAAAGGAAAACACCATATTGATACTTTGTTTAAATCCAATCTAAGTTTTCGGCTTACACAAGCCATTATCAAAGATGACAATTTCAATAAATCAAACAACCCGTGGACGACACAACAATGATAGTCCGCCCTTGCTGCATGAAAATTTCCAAGCAACGACAAACTCGTATATACGAGACGCGGAAGCGAAAATCGCCTCGCAGCTCGTGACGTCACACATGATCACGCGAGAGTGAAAAACGTGAAGTATAAAGTATAGGAAGCCGTTGGTATAAACCAATGGCTTCTGTTATAAATTATAGGAATTTAAGGATATCTGTGGAGTTTCATAGTTTATTTTGTTCAGGTTAAGTTTCAACTGTTTTATGTATAAAGCTTCAAGAATTTTTAATTTTTGTTTATTGTTTTCATGTTTAAGTATAGTTGTGTTGTCAACAAGGATTTTCCGGAATATATATATATATATATATATATATATATATATATAAACAGTATTTAGGAAAATCAGAATAGCCCTTTTCACTACAGAATTAATAATTATCGCAATCGAATTAAGTCGACTCCCCATGAAAGATTACTACCTGTAGAACAACATCTCCGCCTAGAAAAACACGATTTTAAATCCCATACCAAATTCACTATAATTGAGAGAATAGAAAAACAGATAAAAGCAGAGCATATAACATTAGAAGGATTTTAGAGTTCCATAAAAATAAGTGGATACAACGTTTAAAAACGCACTATCCAGACGGGCTCATTCAGAAATTTAACAATATAGATAATATTAATATATAACCCCACAGCAGGCCTCACAATTTTACACAAACTCACACGAATATACACAATTACACACATCATACTCACTCACACCCTAAGAACCAAATAACACACACACATTTAACAGAGACAGATCCCATTGCCAGGAACCGATAAAACTGTCAAAATGACCAAGGGAATTCAGAGCAGCATGAATCCATCCAGCTCTAATCTTAAATAACAACTTAAAAGAGACTGTTTGAACAACACAAGGTCTGACCAAAATTCATGTTAAAAAAAAAACAAAAAACAAATGAAAACTACAGACAAAACTTCATTTTCTCCATCAAGACATTCATTTCTGTAGTTCACTGCTACCAGCAAGCAGAATTTTTTTCTCTCCTGATGATGGCCATGTTGGCCGAAACTAGTCGAGGAATCTAAATGAAATAATAATAAAAACGGAAGAATATTAACATACAACCCAGTGTGTCTGAAGATTTTAATTTTAAAATAATTTTTCAAGTTTTTAATATTTTTTATTGTTCAATATATATATATATATATATATATATATATATATAAAAATATAGTGGTTCCAAAGGAAAATATGTATATTAAAAAGAAAAGTGGTGCCGCAAACGTTTTTGGTTGTAATGTGGATTTATTGAGAAAAATGTTATACTTTGTTTTACATAATTTCACGACACGTGTTTATGGTCACGCATATACCGTCTTCAGGTGACAGGAACATTTTTAAAATATTAAAAAGAATTAATTTTCTTCATGTCAAAAACATTAAAATATTCTTGATAATATGCTGGACAATTCTGTTTGTTTTATGACCCTTCACGCAGAATTTTCTTTGACAATTGTCAATGAAAGAGTTCTGCGTGATTGCCAATAAAACAAACAGAATGTTTGTCAAGAATATTATCACATTGAATCTTTGAAGAAAACCTATTTTACTCTTGGATCTGTTTCTATTTTCACCTGTTTCTGTCGGCATGCGTGAGACCAGACCAGAAACACGTGTCGAAATTATGTAAAACAAAGTATAATATTTTTTCAATAAATCCACATTACAACCAAAAAACGTTTGCGGCACCCTCTTCTTTTTAATATATATATATATATATATATATATATATATTGTTACGTGTTAATAATTGTAACAAAGGAAAAAAATGTTTTACCACAACACAGAGCTAAATCACAAACAAATATTTAATTTACTAAAACAGAACATAAAATATATACAGGATAAACAATTGTGGCCTACAAAACAGAAAACACAGAGTTACTGGCGAAGTGTTACGAGGGAATCAAATATCTTTATCACTTTAGGGCTAGTGAAGTAATCTAAGTGCTATATTTGGAAATCCACTAAAGGTGTGTAAATAAATATTAATTTTTAGTTTGGTCAATGAAAATTAGTCAAAATTCTATTTACCAAATTTGTTCCATGAAATTATCTTTTGGGTTTTGGTTGGTCGGCAACTTTTTATAGAGATTCATTCGGCTGGATATAATAGTCCTTGAATCAAAAGCCGGAGTTAATAACAGTAGAAATTCCTTTCCATCAACTAACTACCCTTTTCCAAAATCCCATTTTTATAGGGGCTAACACCTAATTTGCATATTTCTAGATGTTTCTCAAATCATCTAGATTTTTCTCGAATATACTAAAATGGTCTAGAATCTTCCAAACATTCTATTTCTAATTTCTCTATTTTACAATTACTTCATGAATGAAAACTTTTTGTAATAACAAGTAGAACTCAGTGGAATCCCTTATTATAGAAATGTATCCTCGTAACAATATATATATTGAACAATATATATATATATATAGTTCCTTTAACCGTCTAATCATTTCACGATGAGGTTCGACTGTGCTTGCTCTCTGGCGATCCGTGTTCAAACCCAATTGTCAGCAGCGACACTTTATTCCTATATGACAGTCCCCCCACCAAAAAAACAAAAATCTGTTCAATTTTTGAATTCAGGATCGCCTTTTTCCTATAGTGATTTCCACCTATTCTGCTATTTAGCCATAGCTTGAGAAGAAAAGATGGAATCATACAATTTTTCAGCGGTATCTGCGCGTGATGGAATGTAATGAACTCGACTAGAATTCGAACTCGGCTTCCCGGTTTTTCATTCCGTGACGCTACCCAACACCCCATCCGTACATCAACGCGGATCTCTAGAAAGTTAAGTAAAACGGTGTTTCATTGTGAAGCGATTATTCCACACATTTTCGTGTTTTATTTTACAGACCCCTTTATGCCTGATGCTAACCTCCAGGAGATCGACTGTTTGCGTCTTCTCGGTCTAACCTTTTCGGTAAACAAAGTGGAAACACTATATTGAATCCATTGTCTGTTGTTAAGAAAGTTGGTTCATTCTGTCGTGCTAGATAACATATCCTTCCAGAATTAATCTCATATGTCTATAAGTCTACCATTCGGCCATGCTTAGAATATTGCTACTACATATGATCCGGTGCTCCTGCTATATATATCCATATTCTTCATAAAATCCAAAGAAGAATCAGGATTATTATTGGTCCTAATTTAGCGACTCCGTTTTAATCACTTTCCCGCCGTCGTAAAGTTGCTTCATTGTACCTTTTCTACAAATATTTTATGCCAACTGTTCTGATGAGCTCTTCGCCATGATACCTAGCCATTTTTTTTTAAAATTTAAACGCAGTAGTAGATTGACGACGAGTTTTCGCCAGTTTACAGTTGAATTGGCAAAATGGAACCTGTTTTATACTAACAGTTTCTTTTCTCGCTTGTGAAAATCTATTCAAGCGCCATGCTTTCCAGCCAACTTTAATCTTCAGAATTTTAAATGCAATGTCAGTCGCTATCTACTGTCCTCCTGATTACTTTTCATTTCTTCTCGCTCCTTAGCAATGTTTCTATTTTCTAATTCTTCCACATCTAACAACCACTTGTGTCTTAGTGGCTTTACTCCCTTGCTTTGAGTGAACGCTATTAAAACAATATATAGGTTGCAGTGGTTAAAAACGATATATATATTGACCCCGCCTAGCCACCATCGTTTTTATTGTTACATATTTCTTGGTTTATACAGGAATATATACGGTCTGTAGGGTGTTGGGTAAATAATTTCTGTAGCATGAATTAGAAGGATGTTTTACTGAAATTATCACTGTATATTTGGATGCATTTGTTTAAGAGGTTAATAAGTACATTAACAAGGAAAATCATCGTGTTAAGATTATTTTTGTAATATGAATAATTTTCTTTGTTAAAAAGGTGTTATCCAGACCCGTAAATTTAATTAATACACTTTAATTAAAAAAACACAAGAAAAAACAGACCACTTACTTAAATAAATTATATCTATAAAAATAAAGTATAAACTGAATATATATATATATATATATATATATATATATCATTCAAACACCGACCTGTTACGCTACCAATGTTTCTACGAGGATTTTTTTTATATCTTAAACCGTCCTATATTATCATTTTTTGAAATTTGTATAGACCACTTTTCAAAATTCAGCGAAATTTTGTGGCAAATATTTTGTCATATGTTGAATTTTGTAAAATATATATATATATATATATAGATAGATAGATAGATAGATAGATAATATTAGTGGTAAATATACATACATATGCAAAATATATGAATAACCATATATATATATACGTACCGTATATGGGATAGAGATTCGATTCATGTCGGAGAATACATATTTTCTACGAAATTTCAGGCTGGTAAATGTGATTAATACTGTTTAGTTAAAAACAGAGCATTTAGTTATATTGTATCTATAGAAATAACGTAGAAACAGAAAATATATAAAATAATTCTCGGATATATATATATATATATATATATATATATATATATATATATATATAGTTATATATGTAGGCAGCAATCCTTCGTTTATGCATGTTTCATTAAAAACGACAGACAAGGTACTATGATTAAGCTTTTTATTTAATTTTTTCTTGTGTTCGAACAAGAGCTTTCTTTTCTGGACAAAGAGTGTGTAAAAACTGTCCAAATGTTTTATATTTCCGAGTGCGTTCGGCTATACCTTCAGCCATTATCAAGGATGATTCGATTTTTCAGCTTAATTGAGTGTGTGCATTATGTCTTAGTGTGTAGTAGGGATATTTTAATTTCCGAATACGGTTAGCAAATTGTAGCTTTGTCCGTAGTTAATATTGTTAAGAGTTGTCTTTTTCTTTTTTATTATTAAAGCTTCCATTATTTTTAGTCTTTTTTTTGCAGTTAATATATTTGTATTTTCTACTAGTATGTTTCTAATGGAGTCTGGTAAACTTGTGTGTGTGTTTAAATGGGTTCTAATGGAGCTGTAGTCAGATAGGTTTAACGTAATACGTCTGGATAAGCATGTAGTTGTGTAACCGATGTAATTATTCATGAGTTCTGTTTGATCACGAACAAAATTCCTTAACGGGCATTTGAACTCATAGATAAAGTTCGTTCTTTGTAATTTTGACTTAGCTGGTGTGTTGTCATTTTTGAGGATAAGGTTAGCTGTCTTAAATTTTTTATAATAGATAATTAATTTGATTTTTTTATTCGGGTCAATTGAAGTAGTATATTTCTTTATAATATGCCTTAGTGAAAATTCGTCTTGTTTGTAATTATTGTGCATTTGGTTTTTGTAATAAATGTGTATGTGATTTTTGCCTGTGTGTTCACTATCGTTATTACTTTGGGGAGAAAGAGTCTAATTTGTTGGTCTATAAGGTGGTTAGGGAAGCCGTTGTTGATTAGTGTTTGTTTAATATTATTAAGTTCTTTGAGGAAGAGTAGTCGAGAGGATGAATTCTGGTGTGCTCTTTTTAGGAAGTTTTTTATTACTGCTATTTTGTACCTAAGTGGACATTCGCTTTTTAAGTTAAGGTGGCACGAGTTTTTGCAAGTGGTTTTTTTTATGTAATGATGTAATGAAAGTGTTATTGCTTTATTCTACGAGAACATCTAAGAATGAAAGTTTGTTTTTTTGGCTAAGTTCATAGGTAAAGTTAAGGACGGAGTTTTTCTCAAATGGAGCCTATTGTATCATTATTGAATGTATCTATTTCTTTAATGTTATCTACAACAATAAAAATATCATCTACGTAGCGAACATATATTTTCGGTTTACGGACCTGTGAAAATATCGTATTTTCTACGTAGGGCATGTAATAGTTGGAAAAGCATGGACCGAGTGGATTTCCCATACTAACACCATTAGTTTGGGTGTACGTGTTTCCATTATGGTCATAGAATAGAAACTTTGGTTGTGCATGCGCGTAGCAATTTTTTTTAGTATGGATGGTTTGATAGATGGCGGACTAGCAAAACTCGTACCTTGTCTGTCGATTTTAATAAAACATATATATATATATATATATATATATATATATATATATATAAAGAGTGAGCAAGAGATTGAGGAAAACAATGAGAGAAAATGATAGATAGGTAGATACGGATTTTTCAAATTTGGCTTATATTTCGTTTGTACGCGTGTATAAGTCGAAACGAATATAAGTCTACTCTGTTACTTAAAGACAGATTTCATTGATTCGATGATTTGTATTTTATAGCTTATCAACCTTTTGCACGTTATTTAAAGCCAGAAAATATTTTTCCGATTGTAAGAATCATTGGAAGATAATTAGGTTTTCAGTGATACAAGTCCTACTAATTAACCCATAGTTGGGGAGAACAGCTGTATTCAAACGTCTCCCATGTGTATTTGTGCACGTGAATATAACGAAACCAATTGGAATTGGAACTCGGCTCTCCGATTTTCAATTCCAAACCTTTATACACAACACCAACTGAACAGCCAAGCTTACTGTACCTGGTATTCCCAAGTGGTTACACATCTAAGTACTGACCAGGCTCAGCGTTGCGGGGTTTCAACGTGATTTAGAAGTGGGCAGTTATCCAAGCCTCCATGTATAAGCTAATTATTATATTACATTCAGATAGCATCGTTTTTGTTCATTAATTCCCTTTTGGGGAGAATATGTTTATGAAGTTTTAATGTTCTGATATCTGAAAATATTTTAAGCGTCATGTAGAGGCTACAAAAATTTCCTGAACCGACCAAGCATAGAAATGAATACAATATGGAAACTAGTAATAAAATGTGCTCAAGAAAAGCAAGGAATAAGAAGAAAAAAATTGCAATATATGCTCTGGTAAAAAAAAAAAAAATGCAATAATAATAACAGAAAAATTGTAATATGAGCCCTGACAAAAAAAAATGGTTGCTGAAATTCCAAGAAATTCATATCAGATGTCCTCAAAGAAACATGTGCCAGCGGATAAAAACGGTGGTTAGATCCAGTGAATAAACACAAAGAATTGTTAGTTCAATACTAGGTTACAGCAGAGATGAACCAAAACATGGACATTTGAGTTAAAGGGTAATAACAGAGGCATGACATGTGGAACAGCAACGATCTACTCCCGGTAGATGAAATAAAGGGTTCGGTTCAAAATTCCAGTCAGCTGATGAAGGCTGGAGCATAATAACGACAGGAACTTTCCTTTTAACAATTTTAAACTTCCGATTAACATAGGATCATAATTAAATTGATGTGTATGTTTAATGACTTTATTAAACATATAAATCAAATTAAATATGACCAATAGGTTAAGTACAATATGCTCCTTACAGATTTTAGAAGGTGGAATGAAAAAAAACCAAACCCCGAGAAAGAACTGACAGTTCAATCTCAGTCAAACTAACATTGGAAAAATTAAAAATATGACTGAAACACACACCCATATAAACACATGCATACATACATACATACGTACATACATGAATATATATATATATATATATATATATATATATATATATATATATATGCATACATACATACGTACATACATGCATATATATATATATATATATGCATACATATATACGTACATACATATATATATATATATATGCATACATACATACATACATACATGCATATATATATATATATGAATACATAGATTCATACATACATGCATATATATATATATACATAACATACATACATGCATATATATATATATATATGCATACATACATATACATACATGCATATATATATATATATACATACATATACAATTTATATATATATATATACATACATACATACATACGTACATACATATATATATATATATATATATGCATGCATACATACGTACATACATGCATATATATATATGTATGCATACATACATACATACATACATGCATATATATATATGCATGCATACACATACATACATGCATATATATATATATGCATGAATACACATACATACATACATATATATATATGTATATATATATATATATATATATATATATATGCATACATACATACATACTTACATATATATATATATATATATACATATGTACATACATGCATATATGTATATATATATGCATACATACATACGGACGTACATGCATATATATATATGCATACATACATTTGTAAATACATGTATATATATATATATATGCATATATATATATATACATACATGCATATATATATATATGCATACATACATCATATATATATATATGCATACATACATACATACATGCATATATATATGTATACATACATACATACCTGCATATATATATATATATATATATATATATATGCATACATACATTGTACCATACATGCATATATATATATATGCATACATACATACATATGATACATACATGCATATATATATATATGCATACATACAAACGTACATACCTTATATATATATGCATACATACATACAAGGCATATATGCATATATATATATATATATATATGCATACATACATAAGTACATGCATACATGCATATATATATATTATACATACGTACATACATGCATATATATATATATGCATACACACATATGTACATACATATATATATATATGCATACATACATACATGCATACATGCATATATATATATATATACATACATCATTACATACATGCATATATATATATATATACATACATACATACATAAACATATATATATATGCATACAACATATTTACATACATACATATATATATACATACATACATACATACATATATATATATGCATACATACATTGATACATACATACATATATATATATATATATATATATGCATACATACATACATGCATATATATGCATACATACATTTATACATACATGCATATATATATATATATGCATAGATACATTCGATATCATATATGCATATATATATATATATATGCATACATACATACATACATATATATATATATATGCATAAAGTGTACATACATGCATCTATATATATATATATATATATATATATATATATATATATTTTACATACATACATACATTACATACATGCATATATACATATATATATATGCATATATACATACGTACATACATGCATATATATATGCATACATACATACAGACATACATGCATATATATATATATATATATATATATATATATATGCATACATACATATGTACACACATGCATATATATATATATATATATATATGCATACATACGGACATACATGCATATATATATGCATATATATAAATACATACATGCATATATATATATATATATACATACATATACATACATGCATATATATAAATATATGCATAGATACATCGTACATACATGCATATATATATATATGCATACATACAATACATAAATGCATATATATATATGCATACATACATACATACATACATGCATATATATATGTATATATATGCATACATACATAGATAAATACATGCATATGTATATATGTATGCATACATATCTAAATACATACTTATATATATATACATACATACATATATTTTACAAACATGCATATATATATATATGCATGCATACATGTGATAAATGTGCATAATATATATATATATATATATATGCATACATACATAAAATACATACATATATATATATATATATACATACATACATACATGCATATATATATATATATATATATATACACACATACATACATGCATATATATATATATTCATATATACATATATATACATATATATATATATATATACATACATACATATATATATATATATATATATGATACATAAAAATACATACATATATATATATATATATATACATACATGCATATATATGCATACATACAAGGTACATACATGCATATATATATATACATACGCATACATACATACATAAAGGTATATATATATACATACGCATACATACATACGTACATACATGCATATATATATATATATACATACATTCGCATCTATTATATATATATATGCATATATATGTATACATACATGCATATATATATATATATGCATATGCATACATACATACATGCATATATATATATGTATGCATACATACATACATACATGCATATATATATGCATGCATACATCATACATACATGCATATATATATATATGCATGAATACATGACACATACATACATGCATATATATATATGCATACATATATTAAATACATACATGCATATATATATATATATGTATATATATATATATATATATATATATATATATATATATATATATGCATACATACATACATACTTACATGCATATATATATATGCATATATACATTCATACATACATGCATATATGTATATATATATATGCATACATACATACGGACGTACATGCATATATATATATATATACATACATACATACATACATGTATATATATATATATATATATATATATATATATATATATATATATACATACATTCAAACACATACATATATATATATATACATACATACATACATGCATATATATATATATATATATATATATATATACATATACTATACATACATGCATGCATATATATATATATATACATACATACTACATACATACATGCCTATATATATGCATACATACATACATACATACTTTATATATATATATATACATCCATACGTACATACATGCATATCTCTATATATATATACATACATACGTACATACATGCATATCTCTATATATATATACATACATACGTACATACATGCATATATATATATATACATACATACGTACATACATGCATATCTCTATATATATATTTGCATACATACATTCTTTACATGCATATATATATATATATATATATATATATATATATATATATATATATATATATATATACATACATACATACATACATGCATATATATATATATACATACATATACATACATGCATATATATATATATACATACATACATACATACATGCATATATGTATATATGCATACATACATCTATACATACTTGCATATATATATATATGCATACATACATACATACATATATATATATATATATGCATACATACATACATACATGCATATATATATATGTATGCATACATACATACGTACATACATGCATATATATATATATGCATACATACATACGTACATACATGCATATATATATATATATATACATACATACGTACATACATGCATATATATATATATATTTGCATACATACATACGTACATACATGCATATATATATATGCATACATACATACATACATACGTACATACATGCATATATATATATGCATACATACATATGTACATACATGCATATATATATATATATATATATATATATATGCATACATACGTACATACATGCATATATATACAAAGTGGCATGCGATGCATTTCGTCCTTCATGAATTCACTGTACAAAATTTGGGGACAAATTTAGTGAGAGATGTTGAGTGAATATTGCATTAAGTACTTTTTGAGAATAACAATATGTTTAGAAGACTTTTTTTATATGTCTTACTATTTAACCCATAAAGGGAGACGGGGATAAATTCTTGCTCGTAAGTGAATGTAACTAACACGACTAGAATTCGGATTCGACGAGTTCTCATTCAGGGCCGCTATCCACCAACTTCACACTAACGGGCTTCAAGGGAAATATACTAAACTAGCTTAAAAGACACCCTATCCGACGACAATTAAGCTAGCTCCTGTGGAGAGCTCTTGATTGGTCCTTCAGCTTGTTCAGGTGTTTGAGAGTTCATAAATCTTTGCATATTCCCAGTATTGGAAGCTTTTCTGGCTGCCGTTTTATCTGGGTTTTCGTTTGCATGGGACTTTCTTTTCCTCGCCGCTGCCTTGGTTCTTTTGATTGCAATCTGGTCCTCTGTTGGCGGAGATTTCTTTTTGCAAGGCATACTGCTGCCGTATGAGATAGGCAACAATAAACTACAGGAAAACTCACAATAGATCGTTGCATTTAAATATTGCATTAATATTTAAGCTTACCTTTAAAAAGTTCAACGATAATTCTTCTGCCGTCAATTAATTTAAGGACAACTTGATGTTGGTCGGTCCTTATTTTCCGTACAAACATTTATTTTTATTTCATTTCTTTATTTCTTTGTAATTAATTTCAATTATTCCCAAACTTATTTTAAAAAAATTGTTATCAAACAAAAAAAATTCGTTGCAAAAAGTCACGTAAAAATTCGCCGAAAACAATGGTGAAAACTTAGGAATCCAAAATTTCAGGTTAGCATGTTCGGATCCAGGCCGACATATTTTGAATTTGCTCACAGAGTCGGCCTGATTCCAGAATTGTATGATATGTTGAACTACGGCCTAGAGAAGCAGTTTTAAAAACATGGACAATTTTGCAAAAAAAAAAAAAAAAAAAAAAAATTTATTTGAACATGAGTTGTCTCCCTTTAATTGTCTTTATCAGTAGAATCCAATATGGCGGAATCTGTAAACAATAACAGCAAAGAAAACTTCGGAATTCAAAATTTCAGGTTAGCGTGTTCGGATCCAGACCGACATGTTTTGAATTTGCTCACAGAGTCGGCCCGATTCCAGAATTGTATATGTTGAACTACGGCCTAGAGAAGCAGTTTTAAAAACATGGACGATTTTATTTTGCAAAAAAAAAAA
>CAHIKZ030005610.1:977500-1085000 GCA_903632075.3 Acanthosepion pharaonis
AGAGTGATGTTTAATGAGTCATGCCTAGTTGACCCTCGTCGATCCTCACGGGGTGTGACATACGATATTCGACAACATACAATACGGCATGCGTTGACCTGACGTAAAAGCCACCCGAGGAATCACACTGACTAACGGAAACTAATTTGGTTGTTTGCCCTTGTGTTTTCCCACATCACGTTGAGACACCAGTTTCCGTAAGATCAGCGGAGTTAAGCAACGTCGAAAGTGGTCAATACCAAGATGGGTGACCGCTTGGTAATACCAGGTGGTGTAAGCTTTGATCTACGGTTGTTGTAATGAATAATGACTCAGAATTTTGAAATTCCAGTCAGGTTCTTTATATTCCCCTGCGTTAATACCCGAGGTAAAGGTACGAACCCAACTCTTCTGGCTTACGGCCACATCACATTGAAACATCACCGGTTCTTCCTGTTCGATCACTGAATTTAAGCAACTTGGAGCCTGGTCAGTACCTAAATGGGTGACCACTTGGGAATATCAGGTGCTGAAGGCTTTGGCGTGACAGTAATGTAATGTAGAGCGGCTCGGAATTGTTAATCGGAGAGCCGAATTTCAATTCTAGTTGATTTCTTTATATACAATTATGCGTAAAATACTCTTGGGAAATATATTATTCCATCTCTTTTCCACCGACTATGGGTAATTAGTAAAATAACTGGGTTATTCTTATCTTTCTATCTCAATTTCCACATGTCTATCCGCCTTTCTGTTTCAAATCTTTATCAACGTTTCCTTTAATCATATCTACTTGTCTCCTATTTTCTGGCTTTAAATAACCTGCAAAGGGTTGATAAACCGTAAAAAACAAATCAATCAATCAATGAAATCTTCATATCTATCTATCGACTTGGGTTATTCTTATCTTTCTATCTCAATTTCCACATGTCTATCCGCCTGTTTTAAATCTTGATCAACCTCATCTTTAATCATATCTATTTGTCTTTTATTTTCTGGTGTTAAATAAACTGAAAAAGGTTGATGAATCGTAAAAAACGAATTAATCAATGAATTCCCTAACGCTATAATTGTTCATGTCATCGAGGTTTTTGACAATATGAACTACTTCGTCGTCAACCTGCTGTAGCACCGGCGAATCAGTCATAATCTTGGTTAGTCTTTGATTTAAATTTTCATTGTTTCAGATAATATGAATAGGCCACATTACATTTTATACATGGCTTGATTTGTGGACTGGAACTATTTTGGTTGTAATTTCTAAATTACACCCTTGTGCAAATTAATTGAACAGTCGCTTTAGTTTCCTTTCTTTCACCATACCGTCAGTTTAGACCCACTGAAGAGACAGGGTGTAATCGATTTCTATTTTTTCCTCACATTTGGTAACTACATCCGCGTCCTGGGCAAGACGATAAACTACATCCGACAACAAAGCCTTTGATCAGGAGGTTTGGAGGGGCATGAACCCACCTCTTAATCAGGTTCACAGCAATGGGCAAATATTTAACACACCAAAAGGGGTCAAAACACTATAAACATAAGTTTTAATAACATTTTTGGGCATTTATAGGACACCTAACAATAATTAATGCCATTTAACTGTTCCGTCCAGGGTAAGCCAATATACACAATCCAACAGCAAGGCCTCTGATCAGGAGGTTTTGAGGAGCCTGGAACCACCTCTTAATTGCTGGTGTTCCCAGGTCACCACCCTGACCCGGGGTGGTAGGACTTGTTAGGGTCCCATCTATGGACAAATAGTTAACCCCCGACCCCACAAAAAAGTGTCAAAACTCTATGAAAGTGTAAAAATAGGTTTTAATGCCAGCAATATTTTTTTGGAAAAGAAAAATATTACCAGCGATAGATTTTGTGGAAAAAATATTACTAGCAATACATTTTGGGAGAAAAATATTACCAGCAATAAATATCTTGTAGTCTTTAATTGACCCAAAGGGTTGATATGCTGTAAAACAAAACAAACCAAATCAATCAGATTAGGTCACTTGCAGTGGTGTTTGGCATTGAAAAATATTGCGTCATCCGTGATTGCATCAAATTTTTATCACGCCCAGAAATTATTGTCTCGACTGACGATTAGTTGTCCTACGGCAATTGTCTGCGATGATCGTTACTCCAAGGAAACGTACGAAAATTGTAACGCAGCACAATCCCACTTGCAAGCGATATTAGTGTGCAAATCAAAGTATTATAGACTGGTCTGTAAACTCTCTTAGTTTAAATTCATTCGATGATCTGTGGTCAATCTGCAAGGAACTACGTGGAATGGACATACGAAGTACTGACATGTACATCGGGTCATGTTTCATTGGAAAAATACGGAAAAAGGTAAGTAATAACGGAATTATTAGATTTGTTTCAATTAATTTGCACAAAGGTGTACTTGATTTTGGTGACTCCAGTTTGTAGTTCGATTTTTGTTCTGTTCATTTTACTGGCAAGCTTACTAGTGAGGAAATCAAAGTACTATAGACTGGCCCGAAAACTCTCCTGGTTTAAATCCAATCAAGAATTTGTGGACAATCTGCAAGGACCGGCTTCGTGGAATAGACCTACGAAGTACTAACATGTGCACTGGGTCATGTTTCATTGAAAAAATACGAAAAAAGTAAATAATAACAGAATTATTCGTTTTGTTTCAATTAATTTACACATGGGTGTATGTTCAGGTATTTCAACCATTATCCAAACATAAGAAGGCTAAGAACCATGCAGAAGATCTTACTATTAATTCTATTTCCCAGACGTGCCTGCAGTGCACTTATAATTTGCAAGAGAATGTTTGTTGAATGTCTTGTTGGAATTTTTCGCGTCCATTTAAAAGTTGTAGTACACATCCTTTTATGTTTGGGTTATTTTTATTTTTACGGCTTGTCTTTTGCATGTTATGTAAAGCCAAAAAAATGTTTTTTTTTATGTTAGTGATACAATTCTAACTAAGAAGTGAATTCATACCTTTCCTAAGGGTATTGGCGCCTAGGTGAATATAACAAACATAAGGAGAATTTGAACTCCTATTCCGAACTGTCGTTAATTACACCACTCGCACATCCAATCTTACAACACCTAGTATTCCCAAGCTGTCACCCATCTAGGTATAGAAAAGGCTCAACGTTGCTTAACGTGAAGTACCGGTGTTTCAACAGGATATGGTAATAAGCCTTCAGGTGGTGGTTTACAAAAGGTAGCTTAGATGGGGCACAAGGCCGAAAATATCGGTCCTTTACTGAGGATTGAACTCGCTACTCATTCGTACCTGTTCTACAAAGACAAGCTTGTTAACCATTACACCACGTAAATGTGGCCCCGTAAACAGTCTTATATTTGCATAATAGTGGAGACACCTGAACATAGTTTATAAATTAGAAGCGAGATTGTTCGGGTCCACAAATCTCACTACTCACTCGTACCTGTTCTAGCAAGAGAAGCTTGTTAACCATTACACCACGTAAATGTGGCCCCGTAAACAGTCTTATATTTGCATAATAGTGGAGACACCTGAATATAGTTTATAAATTAGAAGCGAGATTGTTCGGGCCCACAAATCTCACTACTCACTCGTACCTGTTCTAGCAAGACAAGCTTGTTAACCATTACACCACGTAAATGTGGCCCCGTAAACAGTCTTATATTTGCATAATGGTGGAGACACCTGAACATAGTTTATAAATTAGAAGCGAGACTGTTCGGGCCCACAAATCAAGTCGTGGATAAAATGTAATTTCTAAACGATTTGTTCTATTTCTGTGTGCCTTATGCCATTAAGAGATTGGCTGCTGTTGCTCGTCACAACTTCCTGACCTTTGTAGCTCTTCATCAACTTGTAATTAAGTCATGATGCTGTGTAACGGATAGCACGACACATAAATCCTTCGTATTTAACATTTTATTTAACACCAATATATATTCTTTTCTTAATCATTTTGTACCAAGCAAGGCAGTAAAGTCCCTAAGATTCAAGGGGTTACTGGGTGTAAAAAAAAAAAAAGAAAAAAAAAAGAAACATTATTAAGGAGAAACAACAATAAATGAAAAGTAATCAAGCAAGTAGATAATGATTGATATTGCATTTAAATTTGTGAAGATGAAAGTTGGCGAGAAAGTAAGAAAATGGAAGAGATTTCCACAAGCGAGAAGTGCGAGAGAAGAAACTTCTAGCATAGAACTTACACATCTACACATGGCTACATCAAGCCATTTCAACTGTAAAATGATAGGACCTTGCCGACAACCTAGTACTGCGCTTAAATTCATAAAGCCTGCGTACCACAGAGTGAATCTATCAAAACAGTTTCCATAAAAGTATTATAAAGGTAATGGCAAACTACATTACTGCAGTGTGAATGTGACCGACATCGAGATACCAGATCAGGACCAATAACATTGCGGACTTTTCTTTAGATTTTATCAAGGATCTTTAAATATATATAACATGATCACCGGGCCATGTGTAGCAGCAAAATTCAAAGCATGGATGGTAGACTTAAAAATATGTAAGATAGCTCAATCCTGTACGAATCTCATGAATAATTTGAAAGCCGCTGGAGTGAAATTTCTAGAGTTCTGAAATGCCCCATTTTCTAAAGGCTACTCATTTAAAATCTCTTTTAACGTTTGCGAACGAACATATTAATCAGCCTCATTTTGGGAGAATATAAAGGGTGTTTCATTAAGACGGATCAAAGTCAGCACTAAATAAATCAGTGTTACTGGTGAAAATTTATTTATTTCTCTACTGGATCATGTTATTTAAGTCATGGCAATTATGTGTAAAAAATAATGTCGTCCAAATATCCGCCAAATCTGAAAGAAAAAGAAATAAATATCATTAGACTCTTAAATTAATTCACATTGAAAATCGGTTCAAGTTATATATATATATATATATATATATATATATATATATATTGAACAATAAAAAAAATATTAAAAAATTAAAATCTTCAGACACACTGGCTTGTAGATTAATATTCTTTCGTTTTTTTTTTTATTATTATTTCATTTAGATTCCTCGACTAGTTTCGGCCAAAATGGCCATCATCGCGAGAAGAAATATTTCTGCTTGCTGGTAGCAGTAAACAACAGAAATGAATGTCCTGATGGAGAAAATGAACTTTTGTCTGTAGTTTTCATTTGTTTTTTTTTTTATTTTTTTATCTTTTTAACATGAATCTTTTAACATTCCTTGTGTTGGTCAAACAGTCTCTTTTAAGTTGTTATTTGAGATAAGAGCTGGATGGATCTATGCTTCTCTGAATTCCCTTGGTCAGTTTGACAGTTTTATTGGTCCGTGAGAGTGGATGTGTGTAAGTGTGTATATAGTCTTGTGTGGGTGAGAAATGTGGGTAGGTTTTGATTTGTACTGTTATATATTAATACTATCTATATTGTTAAATTTATGGTTTAGCCCGGCTGGATAGTGTGTTTTTAGACGTTGTATCCACTTATTTTCATGGAACTCTAAAATCTTTCTAATATTATCTGCTCTGAACTTTTCTATTCTCTCAATTATAGTGAATTTGGCATGGGTTATATATATATATATATATATATATAAGTGTGTGTGTGTGTGTGTGTGTGTGTGTGTGTGTGTGTGTGTGTGTGTGTGTGTAAAAGGGGTTTCATTAAGACGGATTAAATATAAGGGTGTTTCATTAAAACGGATCAAAGTCAGAAGTAAATAAATCAATGTTATTGGTGAAAATTTATTTATTTCTCTATTGGATCATGTTATTTAAGTCATGGCAATTATGCGTGAAAAATAATATCGCCCGAAATGTCCGCCAAATCTGAAAGAAAAAGAGAAAAAATCATTAGACGCTTAAACTTAATTCACATTTAAAATCGGTCAAAGTTATTGGAACAGCCTTTATTATGACTTGTTGGAACAAAACTAAAACTTTTACGGCAAAAGAACACAAGGTTTTGATTGGGGGCGTTGCTAGGCTTTCAACCCAATTCACACCGTTCCTACAACAAAATCCGTAAGAAAGTATCATGCTTTAGAAGGTTTTCTCTGCAAAAAGAGGAAGAACCTCGCAGAGCTTTAATGGTGTAAAAAATGGATTTTTAAAAATATTTGACATCAGAGTGTTGCAAATCTGAAACAGGCATTTTTTTTGTGGGGGGGGGATTTTTCTGTCACTATGATCGAAAACCTTCTCAGAAATATCTACACAACAAAAATATGACCAGAATCTAACTGAAAATTTATGGGCTGAACAGAAAATACTTGTTAGAGAAAGAAAATAAAGTAAAATGTTTTTTTTTTTTACTTTTCACTCTCTATAAGGCCAAAGAACCTCTCAAAGTAGAGGGTTACTGAAAGCAGTTGTTTTAAGAGCAGTAAGAATAAGAAGTAAGAGGTGCATCAGGAGCAGATAGGCCCTCCTATGATCCAGTTCACATTCCACTCGGTCAAGAACAGGAATAGAGATTTATCCATTGTTTTCTGTTTAGGGTTGCGCTTCCGATTCTAGTGAGAATAATGAAAGAAAAAGATTGACATAGACAAAAATAAAAAAAATACATGGCATTTAAGCATTTGAAGATTGCAGTTGACAGAAAAGCTGACTGCCGGAAGAGAGTTTCACAACCGAGAAGAGCAAAAAAAGAAATTAATAGTATAGAGCATACGCAGTAATTTCAAAAGTGAAATTATAAGACCTATCTGCCAATCTAGTACTGCGCTTAAATTCTTGAAGTCGAGGTAAAAATACTATTGATGTTTTACGAAGAGCAGTTTTTCAAATCATGCCACAAGTATTCACTGGATTTAGACTCGGCTATTGAAAAATATATTCCACTCTTATAATTTTATTTTTCTTAAAACCATGTTGGTTTTCGAAAGATATTTCGAATTGTTTTTTTTTAAATATAAATTATGGGTAGCAAAGTGAAAAAGACTTTTCGAAAGCAAAATATTTTAGCGAAACCATTCCCCACCAATCTTTGTGTATTTTACGTTACCACCTGCACTAAAGCAATCCCATAAGATTTGTTGTCCATCACCATGTTTCACTGTTAGCATATCATTTTTCTATATTGCACATTGAATTCTATTTTTGTTCGCTTATAGAACTCTCAACCAGTTACTTGTTTTCCAGTAAATTTTGTTCTTCAAAAATGTAAATGCAATGCAAATCGATATCTTCTGTGTTCTTACTTCCTGCTCTTTTATTGATATATTTCCTTAATAATGTTTTTTCTTTTTCTCATATTTTTCACACTCAATAACCACTTGCAAAAGATACCACCCAAAAGTCAAGTAAAGTATTAAGGAACAGGATAATTTCATTGGAAACAAAGAAAAGAATACTCAAATGTTATGCAATATCGGTACTCCTATATGACAGCGAATGCTGGAAAATCACAGCACAGATGGGGAAGAGACTTGAGTCAACAGAAATGTTGTTCTACAGAAGTATACTAAGAATACCATGGACGGAACATGTGAGCAATGGCGAAGTTTTAGAGAAGATGCGAACAAAAAAGACGCATACCTCACATCAGAAAGAGACAGTTGAAATTTAGAGTGCGCTCAGGAAATAAAGTGGGCAGATTGAAGTCAAGAGAGACAGACTGAAGACCGAGGGACAGATTGAAGGGAAAATGCGACAGATTGAAGGCATGAGAGACAGATTGAAGGCAAGGGGTCAGACTGACGCCAAGTGGAAAGATTGAAGGCATGAGAGACAGATTGAAGGCAAGGGGTCAGACTGACGCCAAGAGGAAAGATTGAAGGCATGAGAGACAGATTGAAGGCAAGGGGTTAGACTGACGCCAAGAGGAAAAATTGAAGTTATGAGGAACAGATTGAAGGCATGAGGGTCATATTGAAACCAAGCGGGACAGATTGAAGTGAATAGGGACAGATTGAAGCCAAGAGGAACAGATTGAAGACCGAGGGACAGATTGAAGGCATGAGGGACAGATTGAAGACACGGGGGACAGATTGAAGGCAAGAGAGACAGATTAAAGGCAAGGGTGACAGATTGAAGGCATGAGGGACTTATTGAAAGCAAGCGGTTAGACTGACGCCAAGAGGGAAAGATTGAAGGCATGAAGGACAGATTAAAGGCATGAGGGACAGATTGAAACCAAGCGGGACAGATTGAAGTCAAGAGGGACAGATTGAAGACACGAGGGACAGATTGAAGACACGAGGGACAGATTGAAGGCAAGAGGGACAGATTAAAGGCAAGGGTGACAGACTGACGCCAAGAGGAAAAGATTGAAGGCATGAGGGACAGACTGAAGCCAAGAGGGACATATTGGAAGCACGAGGGACAAGTTGAAATCAAGAGTTACAGATTGATGCCAAGAGGAACAGATTGAAGGCATGATGGACTGATTGAAGGCAAGAGGGTCAGATTGAAGGCACGAGGGATAGAATGAAAGCAAGGGAGACAGACTGACGCCAAGAGGGAAAGATTGAAGGCATGAGGGACAGATTGAAACCGAGCGGTCCGATTGCAGTCAAGAGGAACAGATTGAAGGCATGTGGGACGGATTGAAGGCACGATGGACAGATTGAAGGCAAGAGGGACAAATTGAAGGCATGGGGGATAGATTGAAGGCAAGGTGGACATACTGACGCCAAGAGGGAAAGATTGAAGCCAAGAGGAACAGATTGAAGCCAAGAGGGACAGATTGAAGCCAAAAGGAACTGACTGAAGACATGATTGACAGATTGAAGGCACGAGGGCACAGATTGAAGGCATGAGTGACAGATGGAAGGCAATAGGAAGAGAGTAAAGCCAGGAGGGACAGATTGAAGGCAAGAATGACAGATTGAAACAAGAGGGACATACTGTAGGCAAGAGACACAGAGGAAAATAAAACATAGTCTACGTAAAGATCCTGAATAAATAGGATGGTGGAACAAGGTTTATAAAAGATAACATAACTACAACATTTATTAATAGCTAAAAAATACAGAAATTGTGGAGAGCCAAAAACGTCAACGTTCTAAATGGACATGTCACGTAGAAAACCAATGTTGTATGCCTATTAAGTCTGTAGAATTCCGTGGGGAGAATATGGCCAAAGATTCACCAAGTTAGGGATTTCAATCCCTAGCAAGTTCTTAAGTTGCTAAACCACCGTACAACAGTTATGACATAAAGTTCATTACTTTATTTGCAGTCGAATACAGATGCGACAGTTGACATTGCGAATTATGGTAACAAAATAATTACAAATATTAATACATTTTTGTTATCAGTTTTTGTATTCAATAAATTTACTAATTAAGTAGTTTTACGAAATCAAGGCTTATTCGGAATAATTAAGAATAAAAATATGAGATGAATAATCTAGAAACCGCATTCCTTTGCCCCCCATATATATATATATATATATATATATATATATATATATATATATATATGTAAGCAAATATATGGATATAGATCCGACAGTATGAAGAAAATATATACGGAAAAAAACAAACAAAATCCTTATATACAATTATGCTGTTTTAATGTTAATATGTCAACGTCGGATGTTTCGGTCTAATAAACCATCTTTATTGATAATGTTATAATTTATGAATATGTCCTGAAGATGGTTTATTAGACCGAAACGTCCGACGTTGACATATTAACATTAAAACAGCATAATTTTATATAAGGATTTTTGTTTGTTTTTCCGTATATATTTTTTTCATATATATATATATATATATATATATATATATATATATATATATATATATATATATATATATATCAGAATTATCCTTTTTATTAATCTGGCGTATTTATATTTATCTACCGTCCGTATTCGAGAAATCTTATTAAAGATTAAGGAATTGAATCTTCCTTCGTCAGGGCAATCAGTTTCAAGCAAAATTTCTCCTGTCATATATCCCTCGAATAATCTCCCTGATTAATTCTAAAATTCTGCTTGCTCACGTTTGGATACAAAACTGTGCAAATATGAAAGAGTGAGATCTACGTCAGGAGAAATTTCGCTTGAAAGCACAAAATATGGCCTCGTCTGACAGTTTCCAAGTCGGTTAAGGTGTACCGGGCTAAACAGTACCTCACTCTGCACTGAGGTGACGCATGTTCAGCTCATGCCGGTGAGCGCAAATTTCCTTTAATAAGATTTCGTGAACATTTAGGCCGTTAGACGAAAATAAAAAATATATATATATATACTCTTTAATAAATAAACGAGTCTTTCCAAATAAGAGTATCCGTTAAAAAGAACGTTTCTCGTGTTTATAAAGAATCTATTCTAAAATTCTAAATTGTTTAGGTTTTGAAGGCAAGGAATGTCGGGTTAAACGGTAGCTAAGTCTGCCCTGAGGGACGCAGGTTCAATTTCTTAATCCTTAGTATGACTTCTCGAATGAGACCTGTAGACTAATAGAAATCTGTCGGAATAATGATGTGCCTAAGTCAGTTAAGTCGTAAAGATTGCGTTTAAACATGGAACTTGGTGTTAATCTCAGTGTCCACATTCATATTTTATATTTGCATACGCTCTATCCTTGATATTGAACATTTTTAACTTTAAATATATCATAACTTAAAGATGATATCTTTATCACACACACAAACACACATGCATGCCGGGAGTAACAGCAAAATTGTCCAAATCTTGTAACAGCATGGGATAATTGTCCATCCCACAAAATGTTCATTATTTTAAAAACCACTAAACTGACTTACTTTTCTCCAGGTTTTCAGATAAGACGTTTAGTTATCTTCACACCATATGTCGTAAGAATCACTGTAAAACCCTTTGAGTTATTCAGCTACAAAGAGAACAGATTAAAATCGAACAGATTAAAATTGTGTCAGCCCCACTAAATCTTCTTAACTGAGGAATAGTGAGAGGGGAAAAAATCATTCAGGCCATCAGTAATGATACCAACATGCCTACTCTGGGTTCTAGTTTCAAAATCCATTCAAGAACCATCAAGAGAACGATGAATAAGTTTAAAAAAGAGGGAGAAGTAGAAAGCAAAACTGGAACAGGAGGTCACAACAACAAGAGGGATCAGCGTTTCAACTTAGAGCTAAAGTGATCAATTCGAAAAGATCCAAACCAATTCATAAAACGTTTAGTGAGTGAAAGAGGAGTTATGACAATCCAAAGAGGAGTGAAAAAAGACTTGAAAATTAAATTGTACTTGAATACTGTATGGAACCTTCTTTAACAGAATGTTAAAAGGTTAGAGGGCGCAGATCGTCTTGAATAAGTAAGAAAAATGATACTGGAATATATATCTATCTATCTATAAAAGGCAGGATGTGTGTGTGTGTGTGTGTGTGTGTGTGTGTGTGTGTGTGTGTGTGTGTGTGCCGAATGCACGGCCACAATTTTCGACGCATTTGCGCCAAAATTTACATGCACATACTCCAAGTTAGTGGGAAGGCCAAGACAGACCTTGCATTTCCCAACTCCCATCGAATCATGTTTCTACGGCGGTTACATGTAGTTTGCGGCCATTTTGTACTGTCCAGAGTGAGAGCCAATAGCTGGCTGCCACGAATAGGTAGGAAGATTCTATTGGCCAGCGTGAGAGACAACAGCTGACTGACACGAAAGTTAACTAGCATGCTAGCATGCAAATAAAATAATCGATAGCTGCATTCGTCACAAGTGGGAAAAATTTAAATCTGCATGTCACTTTACTCCAATTGGTTCATTCACTTGCTTAAACTCAAAGTTGATTCTGATTCTGCAGAACTGGGTTGGGTGTGAAAAAGTATTTGTTGTTAATATTCTTTTTTCATTCGGTTTTTCCAGTTACGAGTCCTTTTTAAAGCTGATCGTTTTGTGTTTATTTTGTTTAGTCTTTTTTTCGTAACAGATTTAATGTTTAGTATAGAGCTTAGAAAAAATTCTCAGTGTGAGATAGGCAAGAAGTAAGGCATGTAGCAACATCAGCACGGCAAAGGGCACTCCTTTAAAGGCAAGGAAAGGCAAAAATATTTTAAGTCAAGTGATAGCGATTGCTGTATGTGTCGTACGATTTTTGAATCAAGCACGGGCAACGCCGGGCCATGCTCCTAGTATATATATATATATATATATATATATATATATATATATATATATATATATTTGAACATTATATCATCTATGAGCTTCCGATCTTTAGCTATGATTAATTAATGATGACCATGTCATTTCATTTATGATCGATTTCATCACGATACTTCTTCTACATTCTTATTGCTCAAAGTAGAGTCCAATAGTGTTATAAAAAACTCGGAGTATTCCAGTAACATATCGTTAATCATTTCTAAGATAAAACGGCATATACAAGATTTTAAACTGTTCTCTTTCTAGCTGAATAGCTCAAAGAGTTTTCCAGTGATTTTTGTGCCAAATGGTGTCAAGATGGCTAAACGTCTTATCTAAAAACCTGGAAAATGAAACTCAATTAGTTTAGTGTTTCTTTTTTTAGATATTTAACATTTTGTGAAATGGGCATTTATACTGTAGCACCCGGTATATATATATATATATATATATATATATATATATATATATATATATATATATATATATATATATATATATATATATATATATATATATATATATATATATATCAAAGTATAAGTACACTATAAAAAATAAAGTACACTAATAGAGTACATAACCCGAATCAAAATTAAACTAAATTGTTCAATAAATACAGAAATATCACAGTTATTATCCGAAAGTTGCACGTCGAATCAGTTATTTTAATATCAAGTATGTGGTGCAGTTCAATTAACAAAAAATAGTAAAAAACAGAAACAAATCTATTTCCATACCTGAAGATGTCTGTAGGAACAGACGAAAGCTTGTAAAAACTAAAAAAGGACCTTATGCAACTGGAATTTATAAACAAGGATCATAACATTCATATACAGGTTCGGGGTTAGTGTACTTTATTAAAATTGTTTGCGAAGATGTATTCTCGCCATTTAAATCATTAACTTCTATATCTGTTTTTTTGTATGAATGAATCATGTAATGTAAATTACACTGCCCCACATACTTAACATTAAAATAACTGATCCGACGTGCAACTTTCGGATAATAACTGTGACATTCCTGTATTTATTGAACAATTTAGTTCATGCCACATTGACTGAAAAACCTACCAGTACAAAAGAATTCTCCTATCACCATATTAGTACAAAAACGCACAATCTTAAAATTTAAAAATTCAACCTCAGCTTTGCGACCGCACGTTCCAAAAAAATTTCTTACAATTAACAATAACACATTTCTAAAAACATATAAGACGCTAGAAGCGAAAATCGCACCGCATCTCTTATATGCGCGTGTTAATCGTTGCTTAGAGATTATCTATGTAATCAATGACAGACTATCATTACTGTCGTGTCCGTATATTGTTTAAAATGTTTGTAATTTACATCTTTGATAATGGCTAAAGTAAGCCGAAAGCTTAGATTATATTAAAAAAATATGGATCAATATTGTGAATTTCTTTCTTCGTTTAATGATGATGTTATCAAACTTATCAGATGTTACGAACAAAATTTACATAAAATAAATAGACAACACTTGTCTATATTATTTAATGAAACGTGTATAAATGAAAATATGCTGTAAATACACAAATATATATATATATATATATATATATATATATATATATATATATATATATATGTAATGCGAATATATGTCCTATACAAATATAATTTGATTTTTACGTCGAAAGATATAACGTGCTGTGTGCTCCACTATACATGCCTTGTGTCAGACTCATATAAGATTGCTAACTTTTCCCCTTATTTTCTATCCGAACTGCCAATCTGACGAGAAGATTCTCTGTTTTGCCTTCCTCAGTGGCTTGGTTAGAATAGGTGTGATATGGGTGGATCAACGCCCAGGGTGGTTCCCGAGTACACGAGACAAAATCTTTTTATAGGCTGGCGCCGAAGTCTAAACGAGACCCCAATTCAGCATATCCGGTGGTATGTTTTTAATTGGAATCTTTGCAGAAAACCCTCCATCAGAGGCAAATTTAGGGTGGTGGAGCCTGGTGGATGCTTAAGAGAGACGGGAAGTGACGAAAATTAAACAGAAAATGTATCATTGCACACACACACACACACACGTACATATACACACATGTATTGTATATCGGTGTATGTGTGATATATATATATATATATATATATAGAGAGAGAGAGAGAGGGGTAGAGAGAGAGGAAATGGATAAATTATCGTCTAAATTATGCAAAAATGAAAATATCACTAACATCTCATTTTAACAGATAATATGTACTAAGATTACACAAAAATATCTCAAAATACTCATGGCAAATTTAATTTATAAAATGGCAATTGGCTTCAACCACGCCCTCCAGACGACTTCAGAATCTTCAGCATCTCTTCTGTACGGTCACCTTGTTTAAATTGGTGAATGTTTCCATAATCCTCGCCTTCAGTTCATCTGACAAGGATTTTTTTTTTGTCTTTTGTACAACGGCGCCCCACACATAATCAAGGAGAATTGTTTTCTGCGGAGTTAGGTGGTCACATGTAAGAGGTGATGTGGTCGCAGAAATTGGCTGACAGCCATGGTTGGTTTCCCCTGCTAGTGTGGCATGGTGCAGAGTCCTGTTGCTAGATATAAGGTCATCCAGTAGCCACCTTCTTGACCCAGAAAAACAATACTTCCACAAAGCATTTGATGTAGGCCTTCATGTTGTCTGAGGCCCTCACCAACAAATTCCGGAGTTCTTTTCTTATCAGAACGATCAGAGTACCTATATGCCGTACTATCGTAATCACCATTGAATTCATCCAACTCTTTCGGAATCCTTTGCACTCTCCTTAGATTGATATCCAATTTCTCTGAAATGCATCTGGTGCAAATGCCAAGCAGTACAGCATACCATTTCCAAATTTCTGACGGAGTGAATTGCGTCATTTTCTTTTCTGGATATTAACTGTGTAAAAATTCTTCAAATATTTTGTATATCCTAACTCCTTTGGCTGTTCTGTTAGCCATTATCAAGGATGTTACTTTATTATTTTATTTTTAACGTTACACGTTTCTGACGATTGCATAATTAGAACTCATTTAAACACGCACGGAAATCTAGCAATATCCAAAAATAAAATGAAACACTGACAATAAAAACAGAAAAAGCCACCATTTAATAACATCGACTATGAAACAAGGAATAAATTCTAAACTTATTTATTTTTACTATATGTCAACGTATGCTTGACAATCCCCTCAAATTTAGAAGAAACTTGAAGCAACAAGTTCTACTAATCAATGTCCTTAGAGACAAATAAAAGAGTTCTGGACTGCTATACATAGGAAACAAAGAATCTTACTTATTATAAAATGCAGATTATGTGTGTGTGTGTGTACGTTTATATATTGGATCGGATTTCCTACATTTTTCAACCGATTTCAACAAAAGTTCACAGGACTACGTAAAATTACCTTGCGGTGGTTCTGACAGCACCAAAAATTGGAAAAACACAATTTTTTTGCACGAAATCAATTTGAAAACACGATTAAGAGGCATCACGAGAATGAAAGGGGGACAACAGATATCGAGTTATACTTATTATAAAACCCAGGTTGTTTGTGTGTGTGTGTGTGTGTGTGTGTGTTCGGATTTCCTACATTTTTCAACCGATTTCAACAAAACTTCACTTTTTTTGGCAGGTAGTGTTTCTTATTGTCTTGCATTTTTTTTTTCTTTATTTTTACATTCAGAATGCTTTAAAAATTCCATTTACAAGACAATTGTTTATAATAAAATTCTATACAATCGGTAGACTCATAACGATTGAAAACAATGTTTTTGTTTGAGTTTGGGTTTGACCAATTCGTAAAAAAAAAAACTAATTAACACATGCGTGTCCGTCAAGCTTAAACAATAATCTTTGTCAATTTTATTTTTCAGTCTTTATGATGGTCGATACTTGATCTATCTCTTACAGTTACATCCCCGGGCAACGCCGGGCTCTACTGCTAGTAAATATTAAACTTATTTAATTTTGTTATATGTCAACGTATGCTTGTCTATCCCCTCACAAATAAATAAGAAACTTGAAACCACAGAGATGTGGTTCTATTCACGGTCAAAATGTGTTGGCCGTGTTTGGAAAAAAAATTCCTATAACTCTAGAAACATATATAAAAATCTACAAATTCCGGAAATATTTAAAAAATTAAAAAAAAACAAAAAACATCTGTGATAATATCTAATAGAATAGCCGGAAGCGCTAGGATATACAGAATATTTGGACAGTAACTGATAGTCTGTTAATAGAATTGCATTACTAACATACAAACAGCATTTTGCTTCTGCGTAAACTGTTCTTGGAAATGATAGCGGGCTGTTTCTTTTTTTTTTCGTCGAACAGAGTTGCTGTTCTTTGAGACAAGCAAACTCAGAGAGCCGTATGTGATCGTCTGCTGAATCCATAGGGAGGAAGGAGAACAGGTAGATTCATTAATTTTCCCTGTGCCTATTGCGTACATATGTATTTATCGTTGTTTATTTTATGTAAACACACACACACAATACATATATATATATATATATATATATATATATATATATATATATATATATATATATAATTGGTGTATACGGAATGAATTCCAATAACCAACAATTACTATTCTTAAAAGAGGGGTCAATACAAACTAGAGCAAATATAATTATTTAAAAAAAAAAAATTATAACATAAATATGTCATAAAATCACTACAAAAATAGCCATTTTGTTTCAACATCCTCGGTGTCTTATCAAGTGATGGCTATTTCTGTAGTGATTTCATAACATATTTATGTTATAATTTTTTTTTTTATAAAAAATAATTATATATATATATATATAAACATATTTCGTTGAATATGACAGGTATATTTTATTATTTAGTTTTTCCACCATCCTTACATTTAACATTTATATGTATTTGAACTTAATTTCAATTCTTCATGACCTTCCGAACTTTACCTATGATTAATTAATCATGAACATGTCATTTATGATTGATTTCGTCACGACACTCCTGCTAAGCTTAGAGATAAATTATACATTCTTCCTTCTCAAAGTAGAGTCCAAGAATTTTATAAAAACCTCGTAGATTTCCAATAAGATACCTTTAATCATTTCCGCGACACAACGATTCACAGTTTAATCTAGCAAATGGACAATTTTGGTTTTACACAATTTAGACAATTTTGCTGTTTAGGGCTTTCTAAAACTCTAGAACATGCTGTAGCGCTGGCATTTCTTAAACGCCGAAGGATTGTCTGTTTTGGCGACTTGGAAGCCCTGGCCCTAGAAACGCGTATTGCGTCCGGTGAATTCTGTACTAAAGGCTCTTCAGTTGAAAGTCTAGCGCGTCGTGATGACATAACTCTTGCTACTGATGCTAAACTTTCAGTCCGTTCAGCGGTACTTTCCGTGGAGATGCGGGCAGCAGAGCGTAAGGCCATCTGAGAAAGGCGCAACGAAGTTTGCTCTGTGGTTTCACTTGCCGTTGCTGCTCTTGTAGCGGAGGTAGCAGCCGTGCGCCGTCCAAAAATTTTCTTCTCTTAGGCGGCATTTTAACCAATTTTAAAAAGGCACGCGTAATAAAAGGTATGTAGGTTTTTTGTGTGAAAAAATACGTGTAGTCTAAACGTAGGCAGGTTAGAGGATCCCAGAAATGTATGTAACTATATCAAAAGTGGATCGAACACAAAAAAAGTGAAATTTAAAAAATTCAACTAAAGTTAAAATGGTAGTAGGTAATTTGGGAAGTAAATTCGATAAACGCGGAAACGGATTTAGTTATAACTAAAAAGTAAAAAAAAAAAGACAGTTTGGATACGTGATCAACAACTTGCGGTTTCCGTAAGAAGCGAATGAAGTGAGCCAAGTGCGGGACAGTAATCGCAGAAGTGTGAAAACGCGTGCGTGTTATGGCATAAAGAGGCGGTTGGCCGGTTGACCTTGAGCGCACATACTAAGGTGACGTACGTACGCATTCGCACGCGCGGGCGTAAGAGAACTGCTTGCGCGTATGATTGGATGGGCCCAAGGTTAAACGCTTGCAACCGTGCCAATGAGCTTGCAGCAACCTTGAACAGTTGACGCGATTGGTTAACCTCCAGCTGGGTTAGTAAAAGCAGTGCACAGTGGCGGATGACGTTTCAAAATAGTATCTAGCGACTTTATTGTATCGGGTTTTTAATTGATAAATATGAAAGCTATGTAGTTCCTTATCCCAAAATAGGCATTGCCTTTTCGATTTACGTCATCACCGATGTAGCGCATTCTCTCAAAATCAGCCAATTAGAAAATAGGATTTTCAAGCTCCATTTTTCTTTGAAAATTTTGAGCAGCCAGGAGATATGAGGTAGTTTTATTTATCAAAAGTTGAAAATACAAGCTTTTTTTATACTTCTTACGAACAAAATTTGAAGCAATGTTAATTTCGTTTACTGGCGGATGATGAAGGCATTTAAGTAGCACGAATTTAGATGAAAACGTGAGAACTTTTTTTGTGCAGCGATGCGCAGTAGTAAAATTATAGCGAGTAGATGCCTTTTGCTACACGTAAATGGCATGAAAATACATAATAGTCCTACGGTGTCCCCTCGAATGAAAAAATGCAATCAAATGTGAAAAATTGTACAATTGAGGGGAGCCGATTCTGTCCACTTGGCTTAAAAGTGGTGGTGTGAAGTGGCATGAAATGTGTTAGTGATTGCTCACTGAATTCAATCCTATGCCTTTAGTAGGCTAAATGGGCTACAGACACCTAAAAAGCAGCAGTTTCACCTTGTTTTGACTGATTTTTCTGGTAAAATTTGACATGTAGCTCTGTAAATTCCTTTTAAAATGGCCTTGACGTTTACTGTGCAAATGCAGAAAACATGGAAAGTAATGCATGCCTGCACTGAAACAGTAAAAGATCCGTTTTAAAAACCATTGTATGAGTGTTAAATCCTGAAATAAAACCAGGCTACCTGAAACCTCTACCTAATTTGGATGCTTGATGCGCACGCGCGTGACCCCCCCCCCCGGTTCACACATGATATCGCATGACCCCGGAGCGTGAATGGGCCAATCAGCAGCAAGCATTACGCATCACGCGAGCTAGGCGTGACTAATAACACTAATCCGATTGGCTTTTGGAGCGAAAAGTCCAGATGCGACAGAAATCCTTCATTGTGATAACTTTTGTATCCAAAACCAAGATATGGCCATTCTTGTCCTTTCTTATTCCAATATAAGCACTTAAATCCGACTCTTTTCTAATTATGCTACCGTTATTAATTCTGACATGAAAAGTTCCCATATCTGCTTGTGTGCAGTGAACGCACATAATTAGACACGCGTGCGTCCAATCAAAAATGAAACATCGATAACATTGATTTAAATCGTGATTTAAATCAATTTTTTGTCAAAACCTCCGCAGGACCATTAGCAGTAACTGTGTCAAATTTGGTTGAAATCGGTTGAAAAATGTAGGATATCCGATCAAACATATAAACGAACACACACACACATTCTGCTTTATATATATATATATATATATATATATATATATATATATATATATATATATATATATATATATATTCACACAAGTAGAGAGTTGGCGTATACGGAATAAATTCCAATAACCAAAGAATTCTACATTCAACTCCATGACTTGATAAGACATTCTATATTCAACACCATCACTTGATAAGACACCAGAAGTGCCTAAACAAAATGGCTATTCTTGTAGAGATTTTATAACATGACTGTGTTATAATTTTCGAATAAATTATATATATATATATATATATATGTTTAATCGATAAAAATAGGGCGGCTGTTTCAAATAAGAAATAATATAACTTATGAATATATATATATATATATATATATATATATATATATATATATATATATATATATATATATATATATTATTGTGTGTGTACCTTTACATGCTTGTAAATTCGTTCGCCAACATGTATCTAGCAAAAAAATAGCCCTTGATGATCTGACCACCATTGCCGGCTCAAGTGAAGACAAGTAGAGTTGGTAATAAGTATATTGAAGTGACGCCCGCCGTGACTGCTATTCCTAAAAAAAAAGGGTTTTCCCCCTACAGTAACAAACATCAGAAAAAGAGTAAGTAATATCCTTAATAACAGAGAAATGGCTTCTCTTTTGTAAGCCTTCTTCGCGTACACCAAATTTCTGACGCGATGAATGATGGCGGAATGCGTAGATCATTTCCCTTAACATCTGTACAACTCATCCCTCCCTTTCAAGGAATGTTGCATAAGATTTCACAGCATCCATCCGTCCGTACGTCTAAGCCTCTCCATTATCTATCTATCTTTCTATCTATCTTCGTCTCTCCATATCTATCTATATAAGACTTTCCATCCAATTCTATCTACCTATCAATTTATCTATCGCGGTGTCTATATCTATGGATTTGTATCTATCTATCTATCTATCTATCTATCTATCTATCTATCTATCTATCTATCTATCTATCCCAGTCTCTACATTATCTATCTATCTATCTATCTATCTATCTATCTATCTATCTATCTATCCCAGTCTCTACATTATCTATCTATCTATCTATCTATCTATCTATCTATCTATCTATCTATCTATCTATCTATCGCAATGTCCTTATCGATCTATCGTATTAATTATATGTTTATAAAATATTCTCTATTAATTGTACGTTTATAAAATATTTATAGATTTATCAAATATTATGTATTAATTATAACTTCATAAAATATTCTGTGTTGGTTATAGGTTCTTTTAAAATATCCAGTAACAATTATAGGTTTATAAAATATTCTCTATTAATTATAGGATTATGAAATAACCATCATCAGTTATAGTTTTACAACGTATTCTGCATTAATTATAGGTTTATAAAATCTTCTGTAAAGATTATATGATTATAAAATATCCTGTTTCACTTATACGCCTATAAAATATTCAGTATTAATTATAGATTTCACATATGAAAGACAGCCTTGCAGTGATAGAGATGTATTTTTAATCCGTAGACGTAGTGGGGTGGCCAAGGACACATTCCCAAAGGAGCGCACAGTATTGCGAGACAGGAGGATTTCTTTGGTAACAAAGAAAAGAATACTGAACTGTTACGTGAGATCTGTCCTTTATGGCAGGGAATGTTGGACGATTTCCTCAAAGATGAAGAAGTGACTCGAGGCGACAGAGATGTGGTTCTACAGAAGTATGCTGAGGATATCCTGGACCGAGCAACGATGAGGTCTTAGAGAAGATGCAAACAAGGTGGAGGCTTATACTTAACATCAGGAAGAGGTAGCTGAAGTTTCTGGGACACATAATGAGGAAGGAGGGCCTGGAGAATCTGATACTCACGGGTCGAATAGAGGGAAAGAGAGACAAGAGAAAACAACGCATGACATACCTAGCGGCCTTAAAATAAGTGGATGACAGAACGTGGTCTGGGTGAGTTGTAGAGGGAAGGAAATTGTTGAGTTGCAACGGATAGAGGGAGGTGGAGAGCCATGATCGCCTACGTCCTGAAAGGACATGACATATAGAAATAAGTAAATGGACAGAGCATGTGAGCAATAAGGAAGTTTAAAGGAAAATAGTAACTGCAAGGAAACTAATAATTATAATCACAAAACTAAAGATCAAACTTCTGGACAGATAAAAGCTTTTGGAGAATTTAGCATTTACAATAAGGTTTCATTATCAGCGATCAAATACTATAGTGATTTTCCAAGCGTAGCTTAGATGTGGCATAAGGCCAGAATTAAGGGGCACCCAGTGAGGATCGAACTCACTACTCCGTCGTAATTGTTCTAGAGAGACAAACTTGTTAACCATTACACCACCTCGAGGTGCCCAGCGAACAAATACTATATATTCTGTGAATGCTCGACATTTTTAGTTTAATGAAAGAATAACACAAACTTAATAAATGTCTGTAAAAAGAAAAGTCTTTGTATCTTATTATTATTATTATTTGTGCTATATCACTTTAGGACATGGGTGACCATGGCTCTCCACAATTTCCTACTATTTGTAGCTCTTTATAAAATTAGTCTTTTTGCTATCTCTCCCAATCCCTGTCCCGCCATCCATTTACACAAGCTCGTTAGGTAGGTTCTTTTTATGTACCGTATCCTTTCAGGACGTAGGCGATCATCACTCTCCACTCCCCTATTATCCCTTGTAGCTCTCAATAAGTCTCCTTACCCTCTGCTTTCCCCTCCAGACCACGTTCTGTCATCCACTTGATTAAACCCGCCTGGTATGTCATGCGTTGCTTTCCATTGTCTCTCTTTCTCTCTATTCGATTTGTGAGTATCAGAATCTTCAGGCCCTCCTTTCTCATTACATGTTTTAGCAGCCTTTTCTTGATGTTAAGTACAAGCCTTCTCTTTGTTTGCATCCTCTCCAAGAACTCATCGTTGCTCACACGCTTGACCCCTTCAATTACGTTCTGTTAATATCAAATTTTCCAAACCTTCATTCCTCAATATGCTAAATCAGTGATAAAAGTAGCTCTTTTGATTCGTCCGTAACTCTACAGATAAGTAGAAAACTATTCAGCTATCTTATCCTAATCCCTGTCCCGACATTCATTCACACAATGTCTTTAGGTAGATTATGTCCTGTTTTCATCTGTCCCTTCAATACAACCTCTGAGTGTCAAATTTTCAAATCTCTCTTATTTCATATGCCTTAGATCGTTCAATTCACTCTTTGTGACGTTAAATATTAGTGTCATTTTTATTTCCATTTTCTTTAACAGTTCGTCCTTACTCACACGTTCAATTCCAAGACATTCTCAACAGCCTTCTGTAGAAACACATTTCTGTTGCTTCAAGTCTCTTCTTCATCTTTGAAAAGATTGTCTAGTATTCACTGCCATATAGGAGAAATGATATTACTTAAGAGGTTAGTACTCTTTTCTTTGTTTATAAATAAATTTTTAATTTTTTTTAATAAATTAGCAGATGGTGCCACACTTTTCAAAACCTCCCATCTCCCAATCAGAGGCCTTTTATGAAATGAAAGAAAGGATGCTTTAGATAAATGATAAGTACAGATCGAATTGTCTACTTTGTTCCAACTTGTGACATTTTAATTTGAAGATCAAATGCTAAATCAGTGATAAAAGTAGCTACTTTGATTCGTCCGTCACTATACAGATAAATTGGAAAACTATTCTATCCTAATCCCTTTCCAGCCATTCATTGACACAAACTCGTTAGGTAGGTTATGTGCTGTTTTCCTCTGTTCCTTCAGTTATATATGTTACGCCTTTAAATTCCTTGAGGAACATAGGGCCGCAAATATCGTTGCAGCTTCCATAACAAGCCATTTTTTTTAAGTGAGTAGGTTGTTAGCCTCTTGCACAACCCCCAACCTGAAGGATCAGTTTTCCAATTCAGAGTTGTCCTTCTCCTAGACCAGTTGCCACCCAAAAGCTATAGAACCCGCTCTGTCCTGTTATTTACCCATAGCTGGGGGGAGAGAAGAAGATGATTCATACCTTTCCCAAGGGTATTAGCAGGTAATTTAATGTAATGGATTCCAATTCGGCTTTCCGATTCCTCAATCCGAGCCGCTATCCATTGCTCCACCGTGCCTCCTCGACAGATAGACTACTTCTGTTATATCAGTAACTGCATTAATTCAATGTCTTTTTTAATGAAAGTACTTTAAAGTAATTGAAGATAGACTGCGTTATATCTAAACATGATGCTGTTTTTGCTCAATTCTAATTGAACGCTTTTTCTGATCGACCAGATGGGTATGTCTGCTAATAATAAATATGTTGCTATTTATTTGATTAATTTCTTGTTTCTTCCCATCCTTATTTAATTTTTTTTTTCTCATCCCTTACGTTCATCCATTTCAGGTAAGAGGTACAGAGGGAAACAGTGAGTAACCTATGCAAAGGGCTTTTGCCTTATAGGGAAAACCCACATAAATAGCGAAAAATGGCGATTTTTATTGGTTTCTTTCTTATTTTTCGTTGATCTTAACTTAACAATTGCTTTTTAAATGTATCCTCTTTTACAGCCCTGGTAGTACACTGCCAAATTGAATTTCAAATACTCCAAAATAATTGTGGTCTGAAGTGGGTCTTCATGTTGCCTGTTTTACCCCTTCATGTCTTCGGCTAATTTGAATTGTATAAATACAGACTCATTGCTTATGCGATCATGTATCTTTCGATACATGACTGACGAGGCAGTTTTTTCCCGCAGCAGGTTTCCATTTCTTTCTGCAATTTCTGTCCTACTATTTACCCATAGCTGGGGGGAAAAGAAGCGGATTCATAGCTTTCCCAAAGTTATTAGCACGTAAGTGAATGTAATGGATTCGAACTCAGCTTTCCGATTCCTCAATCCGAGCTGCTACCCATTTCTCTACCGTGCCTCCTCATCAGCGATCAAAACGTGAATCTTAATCATTTCAGGCGAAGAACTTTAAAAGGACAAGCTTCAGAAAGTTAGAAAATGCCGATTGACGTTGCATTGAAATTCTTGAAGATCGTCGATGGCAGGGAAGCAAGAAATCGGAAGGGATTTCCACAGGCGAGAAATGCGAGAAAGGAAACTATTAGAATAGAACAAACGGTTGCATCTAGCTATTGCAACAGTAAAACAATGATACCTATTTACTAATCTAGTGGCACGTTTGAATTCATGAAGTCCAGGCTCCAAGGAGGGAAACTCATCAGTACAATTGTCATGAAAATATTTGTAGAAAAGAGAGAGGTGAGCCACGTTGTATCAGTGACAAAATGACTGAAATCGTGATGCCAGACCATTATAAATACTCCTTTAAATTTTGTCGAAATTCTCGAGTAGGGGCACCAGATCAGATATAGTAGCAATATTCATTGCTGATTCGTTGTAGATTTTACATTATTCGGACTATTGTCTTCATCTTTGTCGCCATATTTATTACAACGTTTCAGCCGTTTCCTCCGGCCTTCTTCAGGTGATTGGAATGTCGAGCTGAACCCTTTATTTCGCTCACTCGGGTAGACTGTTTTAGTTCCACGGGTTATGTTTAATGGTTGTCAGTTATCAGTTATCTCCTGTTAATTCCCCTCTACAAGTTCTCCACTACCTTAACCGGGTATTGAACTCACTGTCACTTGATCTAACGCCGTTATTCACTGTGCCATGTGTATGAATTTCTGGGTATTATAAACCTAATATATTCAGCTTTCATTTTTTACCAGTGCTCATATTGCAATTTTTGCTGTTATCATTTCATGTTTTTACCAGAGCTCATATTGCAATTTTTGTTGTTACTATTTTCGCTTTTCTCTGGCACTCCTTATTACTGGTTCCCATATTGTATTCATTTCTATGTTTGGTTGGCTCAGGAGATTTTTGTGGCCTAACATATCTGCTGATTCTCTAAGCTTACCAAATTTTCAATGGTGTTCTTTGTCTATGATCTCAACCTGATCTCACAGAAGGCGGTGATCTCCCTTTTCTCTCCATATGTGGTCAGCCACGCCTGATTTTTCCACTTCCCCTCGTGTTACAGCTTTCTGGTGTTCTTGAAGCATTACATATTACAGGACCCAAAGAGTGTGTGTTCAATACCCGGATAAGGCAGTGGAGAACTTGAAGAGGGGAATTAACAGGAGATAACTTATAATTGACATCCGTTAAACATATCACGTGGAACTAGAACAGTCTACCCAAGTGAGCGAAATAAAGCGTTCAGTACAACCACCTGAAGAAGGCCGGAGCATACAACGGCTGAAACGTTGTAATAAATATGATGACAAAGATGAGGACAATAGTCCGATTAATGTAAATCGTGTACATAATACCTCCTCTTAGAAATGTGGACAGATACTGAACGGCCGAAAGGTTGTAATAAATATGGCGACCAAGATGAAGACAATAGTCCGAATAATGTAAATAGTGTACATAATACCTCATCTCATGGACAGATACTGAGTAGTAGATTTATAAATGTGCAAGAATAATTGTCTGGTAAGTAGAACTTATGCATGCGACCCATTACTAAGGAAGCTTGAAAAATGGTTGGCTCTTTGTAGCACAGCTTCACCCTAGATGCTCTAAATTTACAAGGGTCAGATCCGTACAAAAAGATGTATTGCTGTTATGTCTGGACGGGAGCTGCCCAGTCCTCACTTTCCAGCTGTGACAGAGTTCAAAATCGTCTGCATGTCGTTGTGGGTGATTAATTTCTTGTGGGTAATTACTTTATTGTGGCTGATTACTTTTCTTGTGTGTAACTACTTTCTTGTGGGTGATTACTGTCCTTGTGGGTAATTATTTTCTATCCAACAACCAGCTTTCCACAGAGGAAATGTCTAATCCTATCGTTACTCTGTCGCTATTTCCATGGAAGGTCTTCATACGAGCTATATTCCTAAGTTCCACCAGTTCTAGATATTTGTAGCTCAGACCCGTCATGCTATGTACACAGGAATGATCCTTCCACCGCATCCGATTCCATTGGTAAAACGGATGTTTCATTTGAACCGCTTCTACAAAACAGCCGCTGCGTTGGGGAACAAACTCCCAAGAGATTGCGCCTCCAGTCACTACAATCTTAACATCTTCAATTCTAGCACCAACCGTTAACTATTCTTCATATCCTGCTAATCTACACTTCTTACTTCCTTCCGTCCATAAGACAACGTCATTCAGCAACCCTCTAGTCTGAATGTCTCTTAGACCTTGTATTAAGTGGACAGTAGTTTAAAAATAAGATATAATAAAGATAGAAGAAGCAGGGTAAATCAGCGAGTAAACTATTAGTTTGAATATATCGACGGCAGAACACGGACAAAAAATTATATGGGCAACAGAATCGAGAGAGGATATTGTGGAGAGCTATGAACGCACACACCCTGAAAGGACATAAATAATAAAAAGAATAATATATAGACCCGAGTAATGTGATATTTTCAGTATACATTGAACTTTGTTCCTTGCTTTACAGAGAATTAAAAGTCAGAATTATAAACAGAATTTAAAACAGAATTATATTATGTACCACTAGCAATACTTTTTTTTATCGTGTTCACCCTAAGAAAGGCAATAAAGCCACTAAAACAAAAGGAGGTACTGGATGTGGAAAAATTACAGAACAGAAAAATAAGGAGCAAAAACAAAAGAGTAATCAAGTGGACACTAGATAGGGATTGATATTGCATTTAAATTTGTGAAAATTAAAGTTTACTGGAAAGTATAGACCGGGAAGAGAGTTCCACAAATGAGAAGTGCGAGAAAAGAAACTGTTAGCATAGAACTCACGGTTACATCTAGCCAACTGAACTAAAAATTGCTGAGATCTCGTCCCTACGTGCTTTAATACATAAAGTCCAGTTGCCATAGCGAAGAACTCATCCGAACAATTACCATGAAAGTATTCATAGAAAAGGCACATGGAGATAACTTTACGGCGATGGGAAAGTAACTGAAGCCGAGCTACTAGATCAGGACCGATATTATTGCTGATTCTTCTTTGAATTTTATCAAGGAGCTCTAGATAAATAACAGGAGCACCATACCATATGTGGCAATAATATTCTAAGCCAGGGTGAATGGTAGACTTATAGATATATATGGTAGATTCTGGAGATAAAAATTTTCTAGCACGACACAGTGAACCAAATTTCATAGCAGCTAAGTTAACAATGGATTCAATATTGTCTTTTCAGTTCATGTCAACCGAGAACGTTAGCCCGAGAAAGCGCAAGAAATCAATCATTTACAGGTTAGCATCAGCCACGTTGATGGAAGGCAGACAGGGGTCACTCAGATGATTAATAGAGAGTAGTTTAATTCTTTAAAGACTAAAGGTCGTTTCGGAAATCTACTATTTTGACTTCATCGAACTGATCAAACTTACATGAGTAAATGGTTGTGTCATCAACATAGATGCGAAGGTGAGTGCTGATGCAATCGGGAAGGGTATTAATAAAAAATAAAAACAATTCACAGAAGACTTAAAAAACATGTGAAAAATATCTATTAGGAAATGCACAAAAGACGTGAAAAACATGTGAAAAATATTAATTGGGAAATACACAAAAGGTGTAGAAAACGTGAAAATTATTTATTGGGAAATGCACAAAAAGTGTAGAAAACATGTAAAAAACATTAATTGGGAAATGCACAAAAGTCATAGAAAACATGTGAAAAATATTTATTGGGAAATACACAAAAGGCGTAGAAGACATGTGAAAATTAGTTATTGGGAAATACACAAAAGACGTAGAAAACATGCGAAAAATATTTATTGGGAAATGCACAAAAGTGTAGAAAACGTGAAAAATATTAACTGGGAAATGCACAAATGTCGTAGAAAACGTGTGAAAAATATTTATTGGGAAATGCACAGAAGTCGTAGAAAACGTGAAAAATATTTATTTGGAAATGCACAAAAAGTGTAGAAAACGTGAAAAATATTTATTTGGAAATGCACAAAACGTGTAGAAAACTTGAAAAATATTTATTGGGAAATGCACAAAAGTCGTAGAAAACATGTGAAAAATATTTATTGGGAAATGCACAAAAGTCGTAGAAAACATGTGAAAAATATTTATTGGGAAATGCACAAAAGGTGTGAAAAAAATGTAAAAATATAAGTATTAGTACAAATGAAAACTTATGAGTAGAAAAGGTAAAAGTTCCAAGCGAGAAGATTTCATCTAAACAAGAAAAAAGAAACTGAAACTCTTGGGATAGACGATGAAAAATGTGATACTGAAATAACGAAAAAGACCTTCAAAAAGCTAAGTAAAATACTAAGAAACAGGAAAATTTCTTTAGGAACAATGAAAAGAGCGCTGACTTGCTATGTAATATCAGTCCTCCCATGTAGCAAGTGAATACTGGTCAATCTCATTACTGATGAAGAAGAAACTTGAGGCAACGCAGATGTGGTTCTACAGAAGGATACTGAGAATACCATGGACCAGACATGTGAGCAATGGTGAAAATGAAAGGAAAATGTCACTCATAATCAAATTCAGAAAGAGTTAACATTTCTGGGACGCATCATGGGGGAAAAGGGTTTGTAGAATTTGATTATCATATGACATATTCAACTCAGCTAACGAATAAGAAAACAAAGAAGGAGAATACTACCACGAATATTACTATGACGACTATTACTACGATTACTACTACTACTACTAATAATAATAATGACAAGAAGAAGAAGAATCTATGAAGCTTTGTATTGTAATACATATTAGAGATGATTTATAACCGAGTTCAATCGGAAAGTGTTATTTCCACGAAAATAATTTCGTTGAATTTTTTCCTCATATTGTGAATGTCGGCTGTCTTGTTGCTGGGGTGGGGGAACGCATAACAAACGTTCGACATCTGCTTTCTGACAGTTTAATACACGGATCAATGCAAGTGACGAGGCATGAAAAATATTTCCCTTGCGTTGAGAGGAATGAGAATGTTAGTGCTTTGGTCAAGGAGACGAGCTGAAGTAACACGACCAAGAGGTTAAAGTTAATTTCGACACAACAGCATTTCTCTCTTTCTTTTTTTATTTCTTCTTTCGTTTTTTTTTTTAATATCGCGTCAGTTTCTTTCTTTCTTTCTTTCTTTCTTTCTTTCTTTCTTTCTTTCTTTCTTTCCCACGGCCTCGCTTTTTTTCTTTCAATTTTTTTTTATTTTGTATTCTTTCGTCCTTTCCTATTTAATAACGTACCAGGTTCTTTCTTTCTTTCTTTCTTTCTTTCTTTCTTTCTTTCTTTCTTTCTTACCGATGGCTTCAATTTTCCTTTCAAATTTTTTATTATTTTTATTCTTTCTTCCTTTTCAATGTAATATCGTATCAGGTTCTTTCTTTCTTTCTTTCCTTCTTTCTTTCTTTCTTTTTTTTCTTTCCCATGACCTCACTTTTTCACTTTTATATTTCCTATTTTTATTCTTTCGTCCTTTCCTATTTAATATCGTATCAGGTTCTTTCTTTTTTCTTTCTTTCTTCCTTTCTTTCTTTCTTTCTTTCTTTCTTTCTTTCTTTCTTATGGCCCCACTTTTTTCTTTCAAATTCTTCATCATTTTTATGATTGCTTCCTTTCTTATTTAATATTGTATCAGTTTCTTTCTTTCTTTCTTTCTTTCTAATCTTAACTTTTTCTAATCTTAATTTTTCCTTTCAAATGTTTTATTTTCTTCATTTCGCACTTTCTTTTTAATATCGTATAATTCATTCTTTCTTTCATTCTTTAGTGAGCATATATTTTTCAGTAGACATCTGTTTACTTTTTTTTGTGGGAGTAACAATGGAATTAATGTCTACGCTGAAGAGATTGAAGGAAAAAAGTGAGCTATATTTTCTTCAGTAATACTTTCAATCTCTAGGTTGGTAGACATTAATTTCAGTGTTTTGAAAAATACGAGTGATGTCTACTCAAACCCATGTAACCATAAATTATAAATTTTATAATAATAAGATATACTGAGAAAAATAAAACTGCATCACTTTGAAGGACGACGCATATTTTGATCTGGGTTCAGCATGCGTTTATTTGGTTATAGATAAGTAGAACCAATCAATATTTGGTTTGATTAATTTGCTAAGTTAAATCCCTTATTCTGGAACCTATGAATTTATTAAGGATTTATTATAATGTAGTTATTCATGTGGCATCCGCTGGTCTCGAGGGAACATGGATCTGCGACCAAAGAGTTATGCCTCAGCTGCTAATGGCCGCGCAACATCTGTAGTATCCCCTCCAAGGTGCAGACCTGGGCAGAGTTTTAAAATAGATCGGCGGTTGCCCATGCAGCACGTATTCCCTCACGTCTTCCTTCTCACTGTTGTCCAAGGGGAAATGTAGAGTCTCATACAGCTTGGCACAGGAATTGCCAGAATAAATTTGAGCATAACATCAGACTGTCTTAGGGACACCGGCTCCGGTTTTGTCTTCAGGGTTTACTCCCGAAGCCTTTCCCATGATTAGGTATGGCTGCAAAGTGCCAATACAGCTTGGCACTGGTGTCGGCACAGAGATTGCCAGAATAAAGTTGCAGCGGAGATTTAAAATCAGCGGTTTCCTTCTCTTGGACAGACCACCCACCGGGTTGACAACTTCCATCTACCCGAAGTATATATATATATATATATATATATATATATATATAAATAAAAAGAAAGAACAGTAAGATATAAAATCCGGTGTTCTTTTAATTTATTTGCAAAAATAAAATTAGGGGTTTTAGCTTCTATTTTTGAAACATGGTTGGAACTGTGTAGCGAAAATAACCATATTTTTAAATCAATTATATATATATATATATATATATATATATATATATATATATATATATATATATATATACACGTACATACATAGTTTACACTGTATGTTGGGATAAACTGTTCGCCATCAAATGTATCACGTTAAGAATTATTATTATATATTTTAATAACAGAAATCAGTAAAAGTTAGCAACAATACCTATATGTGTATGTGGCACTCGCCGGTCTCGGGAGATCCCCCCATGTTCTGAGCCCAAAGAACTTATGCTTCAGTGGCTGATAGCGATGCAGCATGTATTATGGCTGTACAAGCCAATTCAAGATTCAGAGCCTTGATTGCAACGAATGCATGTGAAGAGACACTCATCCGATGGCTGGGTAACAGGACACGGTTGAGAACTACGGCATTGGTCTCACGATCGGAACAATTGATATCTAGAAACGTCTCAGACAGCGAAGATGAAAGGTGCTGAGTTGTTGCTCTAGTCTGGAGAAGATACTCTAAGTCTCGCTGCTGTAGAGCAGCACATTGACGATGTATCCACTCAAGGACGCTGAACTGGGCAGAATTTTATGAGAGATCAGCTCTTGGTCATGCAGTACGTCTTACCTCTCCACACCAACGATGTTGTCCAAGGAAAAGGTTAGAGCTTAACACCGACATCGTTGCAGGAATCACCGGAACGAAGTTGAACATAACTTGACTTAGGGACTCCGGCTCCGGATTTAATCTCAGGGTTTACTCCCGAAACCTTTCCCATGAATGAGTATGGCCGCAAAGCAGCGCAGGTTTAAAATCAAAGTTTTCTATCTCTTAGATCGACTGTCCTTCCGAGCTGACGAGTTCCATCTATCCAAAGTATAGACGCATAAACACACACACACACACACACACACACACACACACACACACACACACACACACACACATATATATATATATATATATATATATATATATCTTAGATGAAGCATTAAGACTACTTGCGTGTCCTCATCTTCATTGCCATATTAACAAGGGAAGATGGCCCTGTGGATAAAGACGTTGGTTAGATCCAGGGACTAGAACCAAAGAGTTGTGAGTGTCCTCAAGGACACATGGACCAGTAGATAAAGACGTTTCTTAGATCCAGTGGCTAGACCCAAAGGGTTGTGCGTTCAATACCAAGCCACAAATTTTGGAGAGTTGAGTAAAAGGGAAATAACTGAGACATCCACAAGAGGCATGGCATGTGGAGCTAGAACAATCTACCCCGGTGGACGAAATAGAGGTTTCGGTCGAGATTCCAATCACCTGAAGAAGGCCTAAGCGTACAGCGGCCGAAACGTTGTGAATATGGCAGTGAAGATGAGGATAACGGTCCGAGTAATGTAAATAATGCAAGTACACACACACACACACACACACACACACACACACACACACACACACACACATATATATATATATATATATATATATATATATATATATATATATATTTATTACACGGTTTGTCCAAATATTTCGTCATCAAATGTACCACTTTAAGAATTATTATTATATATGATATTAATAGAGATCAATAAGATAATAAGATAAGAATATAAGTATAAAATTCTCATCAAATATATGAGATCATTTTTCCTGAAAATATTTGTAAGACAAATAAGAGAAGAAATTCACTGTTCTGAAACTATAATAAAAAAGGTAGTAAGAAAAACAAAATAAGGTTACAACTCGAAGCGCTTTTCTTACAGATTATTTTCGTTAAAGACTTCTTTTATGCGCCCTGTCCCTTCAGGTCGTAGGCGATCATGGCTCTCCACTTCCTCCCTGTCTCTTGTAGCTCTTAATAAATTTTGTCCATTTGCTACTTCCCCCAGATCACGTTCTGTCATCCATTTGCTTAAGCTCGCTAGGTACGTCATGCGTTGCTTTCTCTTGTCTCTCTTTCTCTCTATTCGACCTGTGAGTATCACATTCTCCAAGCCCTCTTTTTTCAATACGTGTCCCAGAAATTTCAGCTTCCTCCTTGTTTGCATTCCCTCCAAAACCTCATCATTGCTCACACGCTCGGTCCAATATATCCATAGCATCCTTCTGTAGAACCATACCTCCGTTGCCTCGAGTCTCTTCTTCATCTTTGAGGAGAGCGTCCAACATTCGCTGCCGTATATTACCTTCACAGTGAAACTTGATAAAAATGAAACATATATTCAGTGTGGCGCAATTCGCGTAACGCGTTTCGTCCTCTTGAAAGACTTCGTCAGACTTAAAGTAATGTTTTTGTTGATGGAATTATATGTCTGTAGGAAGGAGATGGGGAGGTACAAAGACGTAAGTGTTCATTATAATTATAAAACACTAAATTTGGTTTTGGGTTGATTTGTTTTATCAACCTCAATGAGTTATTTAATGCCGACAATATTTGGTAAATTTGCTTTTTAACACCCGCGCTAAATATCTCTTAAAATTTTCACAAATCGTCATATTTCCCTATAAATGTACACGCTGAAATAGAATTAACAATTAAATTATGAAAAAACCTACCGTTTTGGAGTTATCGACAAGAACAAATCGGACTTCTTGTTCGTCATTCGTCTACCAATACTGCCATACTGTTTAGTAATTTACTGCGGGATACTTTGGCTAATTTACTTCTTTTACAGACTTTCGGTGCAAAAAATCACTACGCAATAATTAGAAAAACTCAATGCGATTTATTGTCTAGTCTATTAAAATTCTTAGAAATTCTTTATGCCACCAAAAACGGCAAAAAGTCGTTCTAGCAAAACTGTAACGCCTGTATCGAATTATTGCTTTATAATTATTTTCTTTCAAGTTAATTTTATTCGACGAATTTACCCGAAGCATTTCTAAAAATAAAATAAAAGTACTTTTTAGCTTACTCAATTAGCATATCCTTGCGTAAATGCTAAATTCTTCTTTCTCTTGACGCCAGCTGAATTGAGACCCAATTTACACTTCTACAGAAAAGTAATTGTCTTTCCACAAGAAATAACGTATTTTCAAGAAGTAATGTATTTCTAAAAAGTATTCACATGAACAGACCATGTCGGTGTGATGCTAAAAGGACGTAAGTTCCTTTTTTTCTTTTTTCTTTTTTTTTGTGAAAACGAAAAGGAATTTTGAAAACGGCCTAACTCAGCATATATCCTTTTTGCATAATCAGTTAGTCAGTTCCGAGAGTCGCTCAAAATGTTCTAAGCCTCACTCGGAAAGACTGAGATGAACATTTTTTTAAGATTACACCACGTCAATGTGCTCAAATTACAACTGAAAGGTGTATTCGATCCTTACTTGGTACCCCATACATTTGATATTGTCCCATATCTCTAACATTTTCGGCCCAGCACCTCAACCTCCGGCGTCTTACTCTCGGGGTTGAGGTGTCTACTCGGTCCTAACCAAACTTAAGGGAGTGGCCATAGGTCCCCTGAGCATCCGTAGATTATTCGACCGGTCCGCTGGTTTAATCCTGCTTCCTGCCCACATTGTGATTTGTTTGATCCAGAAAGCAGAAGTGATGTCTTTCCATTCACAGTCAACTGAAGATGTAAACACAGCTGGGGAGTCTGCACTAAGAAATTTAGAATGCAGCAAAAAAAAAAAAAAAATATCTGCAGAAAGCCGGACAAACATCGATTCAATGGTTGAATTGGTAATGTCTTTGAGAGAGAGAGTATGTGATCATCTTGCGATGGAGGGATAAAGATTTCTGTGCGTGGTGTTCCTCCTCGCAACGCTCGCCGGGGCCAATTCTCTCTTCATATAGATAAACCCGACTGGTTATAACTGACCCACGGCCCTACTACTTTGCACGTGATTATCACGGGGTTCTGGCTGCTTCAACCAAAATCATGTGAATTCCAAACTTCCTTCTAGCTTACTCAGCTCTATTTTTAATCGATAAAAATTATTTCGACCATTTCCATTGTCTCCTGATGACTCAGATCCAATGGGTACAACTTCTGCCCTAGATCAGATTTCCCCATCAGTAAACAAAATGCTATTCAAATCTACTTCAATTTCATTAAAAAAAATATACGTGTATATGTGTGTGTTTTGCAGACTCTCTCTCTCTCTCTCTCTCTCTCTCTCTCTCTCTGTCACATCTAAGCTACGCTTAGAAAATCAGTATTATACATTTGCATCAACCTAGTATTTATGACACTCTTATAAAAATCAGAAATGAAAAAATATGCCAAAAAATAAAAAAAAATTAGTTCAATAACCTCAGATTTTCCCGCTAATAGTCGCCATTCCCCCTACAGCTACTTCCCCGGAGTCAAATAATCTACATTTTCAACCTATGTCAACTTTCACCCTTTTAGAACCACAAAGACGATTTCATTATATGGAAGTGAAAAAGAAATTCTTTTTCTTTCTATGAGCCTTGTCCGTTCAGGACGTAGGCGATCATGGCTCTCTCCACCTCCCTCTATCCCTTGCAGCTCTCAACAAGTTCCTTCCCTCTGCCACCTCCCCCAGACCACGTTCTGTCATCCACTTGCTTAAGGCAGCTAGGTATGTCATGTGTTTTTTTCTCTTGTCTCTCTTTCCCTCTATTCGACCCGTGAGTATCAGATTCTCCAGTCCCTCCTTCTTCATTATGCGTCCCAGGAACTTCAGCTGCCTCTTCCTGGTGTTAAGTATAAGCCTCCTCCTTGTTTGCATCTTCTCTAAGACCTCATCGTTGCTCGGTCCAGGATATCCTCAGTATGCTTCTGTAGAACCATATCTCGTTTGCCTAGAGTCTCTTCTTCATCTTTGAGCAAATTGTCCAACATTCGCTGCCATAAAGAAGGACAGATGTCACGTAACAGCTCAGTACTCTTTTCTTTGTTACCAAAGAAATCTTCCTGCCTCGCAATACTCTTCCCAGATATATGCCAACCCTGTGGTGTAAAAGCATCTATACGGTATTTGTGGCTCCTGTGAGATCCGTAGTATGGAGGTTTTTGCAGGATGATGTTGCTAGCTCCGCCACGCAGACTGTTTCAGATTCAGAGTTGCAACCAAAACTTAGGAACCTAGTATGGTTTGTTATTAACCCTTACCTTCGGCAAAGAGGACAAATGGACTCGTACTTTCTATAGGCGTTTGTAAGAAAGAGAAATCAACAACCACGTCTAGAATATGACTCCGAAACGACGCTCCTATTTTCCGCGCCAATAACCGCTACCGTACTGGCACATTCAGATTTTCGATAATAAATGTCTCATACAACATTAGGCTCAATACAAACTGTCTCGGGCAAATCAATAAAATCTATCAAATCTTTTACATACGTCGGAAGCGAAATAAATTCTACTGAAAAGAACGTGAAAATTCGCACAGCTAAAGCATGAAGTGCCTCGAATAAAACGGATATAATCTAGAAATTAAATCAACCACACAACCTAAAACGTAGGTACTTTCGTGCAATGTACAAGCTGTTTTAATATATAGTACCACTGCTTGTTTGTTTTGGTTTGTTTTATTTTACGGTATATCAACCTCAATGCCGACAAAATTTTTATTGCTGGTTACATTTTTTTTCAAAAATATATTGTTGGTAATATTTTTCCAAAAATGTATTGCTGGTAATATTTTCCTTTTTCAAAAATGTATAACAGGTAATAATGTATTGCTGGTAATAATTTTTTGTCAAAAAAGTATTACTGGTATTAAAACATATTTTTATACTTTTATAGTGTTTTGACCCCTTTTGCGGGGTGTTGTAACTTAGGTAAGGTTACTGAATAGAATAATCACTTAAAGGTTGGTAACGAACGATAATACTTAGGACAAGAACAATACATATAAGATTCGCCAGCGGCGTGTAGAAGTAGTAGTCAACTGCTCCAGAAGTGAGTCAAGTGGAATTCCACAATGAATCTTCAAAAAGGAGATCTACCAACCGCCCTTACGCGGTCAGATGTGGCACAAGGCCGAATTTAATTTGGGTATCCGAGCCTGTAGGCTCAGGCAAAATTTCCCCGTAGACCCCGTATAAAACGGAGTCGGGTAGGTGTTTCCCGAGATGAGTCTCTGCCCTTCGACATAGCCTCGTCTGGGGATCCTCTCTACCCGGAGGCAGAGAGTTTGACCAGCCCAGCTGGAGACGAATCTCCAAATGCAGACCAACATACAGTATTTACTACTGTATTTATGTGAATGGAGACATACCTATTATCGTCTGTAGGTATGCTACAACATGGGGTTAACTATTTACCCATAACTGGGACCCTGACACGTACTACCACCCCGGGTCAAGGTAGACCTGGGAACGCTAGCAATTAAGAGTTGGTTAGACGCTCCTCAAGACCTCCTGATCAGAGACCTTGCTGTCGGATGTAGTCTATCGTCTTACCCAGGACGTGGATGTAGTTTATCGTCATACCCAGGACAGGTGCCACTGCTTGAAAATTAACTAAAAGCCTTGAATTTTATCTTGATGGAACATACACGCGGATGCTGAGAGCTATATTTAATATCTCTTGGATACAATATCCAACTAAATCGTAGCTCTATGGACCGATCCCTGATATTTCTACAATTTTATGTGAACAGAGAATGCAATTTACAGGACACTGCTGGTGTGTAAATCAAGAAGTTCCTAGGGATCTAATGCTCTGGACGCGTAGCCGTGGCACAAGACTGGCTGATTGTCTAGCAATTAACTGCATTAATAGACTATGTTCTGACACAGAATGCCATTCTAATGATCTGCCGGGCTTGAGGCAGGACCATGGGGGCCGCTGTGATAGAAACATGAATGTTCGAGAGAACAATAACAAAAAATATCTACATACATCTACTTAAATGCATTTTGGTAGAAAAGTATTAATTTTTTTTTTCCTGAACTCGGCATCAAGAACAAATGAACTGCTGAGGTCAACAACGATGCGTAGGCAGAGTAACGGATATCTCCGAAGGAAATAGAACCGGCCAGACGGGTTCAGATTCCGGCATAATCTCTGGTGTCCTCTTTCGCAAAAATGCCTTTGCGAGAGATGACTTCTTTTCTTTTCTCCTCGCCTATGGATTAACAAACAGGGCATACTTGTTTTCTTTAGCCTTTGAGCGACAGCCAGCCTCTAAAGAAAATTATGAATTGAAAAACCGTAGAGAAAGCAACAACTGGAAAATTTGAGTTAAAGCATCAAACCGACTGTCGCCGCGTGGTATTGGCCACAGGATCTAATGTTATCTCTCTCTATATCTATATATATATATATATATATATATATATATATATATATATATAGTTTATGCAAATTTAGGTAATCCGTATGGGTAGACCTGAGGAGGATGATATCCAGAGAGCTCAATGTAAAATTCAGAGCAGATATGTTTGAATAAAAGACAGACCACGTTAAGATTCCATGTAATAAGCTATTTCACCATAACCCCTTTAACAGGGTTCTGGATCATCAGACTTTACTTCCAAAAGCTGAAATGAAAAATGAAAAGAAATTCACACGTTTTTTACGGACCTCATCAAGTATACGCAAAGTTAACGAAGTGAGGAAGGAGGTGGAGAGAGGATATGAGTGTGTCATATGTATCATTTTAGTTTCCTATTTTAACCCCAGTGTGTCGGATGGATGTTGCTCAAATCTAACACGTCTCGTCTCTAGATAAAGGTGGTTAAGGGGTGAGCGATAAGGACTACATTAAGGAATACGCGTTACAACAGCCCCAATAAATTACACGACAGGTTTCATTCAAATTCCTAGACGCTGTCAGTTCGCGTTACTTTAACGTGCATATTTGGGAGGTTAAGGTTTGATAAATATCTAAAATTTTAAAACAATCTACGAAGAAATTAATTTGAAATTCGGTGGAGTTTTGGGTATTTCCTATGAAGCAGTCGATTGGAATATATATATGCAAACAACACTACAGGATGACTTGAAGTTATATATAGATATGCTACATGATGGACGGAAGACTGTCGCCAGTCGATTTTTTGAAATAGATGTCAACACCGAACGGCAAAAGACTTTCATGCACGAACACAATATTCCGACCATATTTGTTCTGTTTTGACTGGCCTATTAAAAATCAGTGGCAACGGACCATAAATAATATATATATATATATATATATATATATATATATATATATATATATATATATATATATACATGATGCATAAAGGTTAATGGCCTGAGTTGAATCAGACCTGAAAACAGCAATATTAAAAAAGTGCTCAATATAGGTGTGAAAAAACAAGAGTAAAAATAACATGTAGAGCTCTTAACTTAAATCAGGAAGTCAGTTGAGTCCACTAGCTTGGTTTCAACCTTAGTCGATTTTTTTTTATCAAATGAACACCTAACGTTTTTCTTCTTTTTTTTAACTAAAGAACGCTACATTATTATTTTCGAAAATAAATAAAAAAAACACATGACGTTGGGTATAATGGAAAAGGAGAGGAGGATGTAAAGAAAGAAGAAGAAGAAAAAAGAGAAGAAAAGCAACTGTATTGTAAATGCATCGGTGTGGGATTAAAATACATTTTTTTATCCAGCCTCATATGTACTTAAAACAAATTTTCTGATATTTCGGATTTCTGGTTTAAAAGGTTTTTTGGATCCGGAAATGTCATAATCGCTAATTTTTCCTATTGGCAGTAAATAAGATTTGCTAGCTTACGTTTTATTTTGGCCATTAATATCTGTTACTTCTGAAGTACCAGATATTAATGGCCAAAATAAAACGTACATAGGATGTACGGAAGGTACTTTTAAATGTAGATGTTACATTCATAAGTCGAATTTTAAGCTAGCAAACCTTAGATACTCTATTAAACTAGCTAACCATGTGTGGAATTTAAAAGAAAAAAAAAGCAGCAGGTATCCATTGATAAGGTGGAACATTTTTAAAATATCAAAACCATACAACAACTACAACCATATTTGCAACGTCTGCCAACAGGAAAAATAGCGATTATGATATTTCCGGATTCAAAAAACCTTTTAAACCAGAAATCCGAAATCTTAAGCCCTTGCTTACACATCAGAAAATTTTTCTTAAGTCCATATGAGGCTGGATAATACAAAAAATTAACTTAAAACGGGTGCGTTTACAATACTTTTCTTCTCTTCCCTCTTCTTCTTTGTCTCTTCTTCCTTCTTCACCTCCTCCTCCTCTCTTTCCATTACACCCTACATCGTAAGATTGTTTATTTTTTTTTTAAATAGTAAGGAAGCGTTCTTTAGTTTAAAAAAATGCTTTAGGTGGTCATTTGATAAAAAATCGCCTGAGGATACTGTAAGGTTGATACCAATGGAGCGGATTCAACTGACCTCCTGATTTTTAAAATACATATATATATATATATTTATATATATATATATATATATATATTACGATAAACGTGCAATCAATTTACAAATTCATGAATTATTCACACAAAAACAAATGCAAAGGTTAATGATTTAATTGGCGAGAAATCCATCATCGCAAACAATTCATATTTTTATATGAACGCACAACCTTTAAAAATTTAAAATCAAACTCAGCGTTGCTACTGCTCGCTCCAAAAACAATAACTCATTTTCAATAGCATTTTCGGATACAACAATACATATATTTTCGTTGTCCTCTTATTACTAAGAGAAAAAACAAGAACAGCATCTATTCTATACCTGAAGATGTCTGTAGGAACAGACGAAAGCTTGTAGTAAAAATAAGAACTAATACGGCAGGAATTTATGGAAACAAGGATCATTTCATTCATAACGGATTCGGAGGTTTTTGTATATTATTTGAATTGTTTGCGATGATGGATTTCTCGCCAATTAAATCATTAACCTTTGCATTTGTTTTTGTGTGAATAATTCATGATATATATATATATATATATATATATATATATATATATATATATATATGTGTGTGTGTGTGTGTGTGTGTGTGTGTGTGTGTGTGTGTGTGTGTGTGTGTGTGTGTGTAAAGTGTGGATGGTTCTGCGCAAGCCTTCACCACTTTAATCAAATCACTTGTGTGGGTTTTCTGTTGGTTTTCTGGCGGTTTTACCTTGATTCGTTCTTATCCACTTAAGATTATCGCACAAAATTTCATAACGGAATCATATAAGCTGTTAGATCCTCATACGTCAAAACCGACGGGAGAGTCCATTATTATATATATATATATATATATATATATATATATATATATATATATATATGCACACATACATTTTTATCGATTGACCTCTCAACGCTTTATTTTAAATGAAAGCTCTATATGAACGCACGACGCTGTGTGTGATGGAAAGGAAGAAGGAGAAAGAAGTAGGAAGAAGAAGAAAAGCAAGGGTATTATAAATGTATCAATGATGATGGTAGTCGGATTAATTCATATATACACATTTTTAATCTAGCCTCATATGAGATTAAGAGGAAATATTTGTGTGCATACAAGGGCTCATGACTTCGGATTTCTGGTTCAAAAATTACTTTGGATCGGGAAATGTCATAATTGTTAATTTTTCCGGTTGGCAGAGGTTGAAAATATTATTGTGCTTGTTATAAGTCTTCGCTTTTTTAAAAAAACATTTCCAGCTTGCAATCGGATCCAAGTGAACACTGACAACAAAACTTGTCGAGTCAAAAAATAAACATTGCCTTCCCCCATGAAACAATGGGTCGCCGCTTGGCGTTGACATCTCTTTCCGCTTTTATATTTAAATACGCTCTATCCCTGATATTGAGCACTTTTACCCTGAAATAAAGCATAGCTTAAAACTATATTTCAACATGCACACGCGTTTGTGTTTGTGTGTGTGTAAATAAAGACATATTGAAAAACTTTCATAGTATAAAAAAGCGCCAAGAAATGCTAACGACTCAACTGTTTTTGCAGCAACCATTCCTTAGCATTTGGTAAAATCCTCAAGAGACACTTCTAGAACATCAATCTTTATCGTGCAAGCCCGTTGCATATCGTATCCACTAATTCGAAAATTTTCAGTACCATTCGCAAGACTGTTAACTGAACGTTTGACGCCGGATCGCATTACCATCTTGTCCTTATCTCTTCTGGCTGTCTTCTTCGAGTTGAATCTTCGCAGGAGATATTACTTGACGAATTCCTGCGAAAACTTCAAACTTTTCGTTTTTCGTTTTTCCTTTTGGAAAGCTAATAGTCCATTGTTGAAATTTCAATCAGTTTTTGTTGAAAATATCACCTCTTCCTTCAACTCATTCCCCACCCCCAATACCTTCTACTTATTCTCTCGTTCACCCATCTCCCCTTTCTTTCTCTTTTTCATTCTCTCTTTCTGGAACACACACAGAGACAGGCACACACACACACACACACACACACACACACGCGCACACACACACACACACACACACACGCTCGCGCGTGCGCGTGCATTCTTCATTTCTTTGTTAAAATCCTTCTACTGATATATCTATTGTTTTGCTCGGTTTCTTTACTTCTTTTCTTTCTTTATATCTCTTTATTTCTCTCTTTATATCTATATACATTCTTTCATTCTCTTTCTTTCTTTCATACTCACATATCACTAAAGAATTCATTCTTTCTTTCTTTCTTTATTTGCTTTTTCCTACAGATATAACCCTACAAATGTTTCACTTCTTTGTTTTTTGCGTTCTTTTTTAATCGTATATATCTACAAGTTTATTCTTTCCGTTTTCTAACACATATATCGCTATAGATGTTTCAATTTTTCTTTCTTTCTTTCTTTCTTTTATATTTCTATAAATTCTTGATTTGTTTTTGCTTGCTTTCATTCTTACTCCTATATCTCTCAAATTCTTTCTTTCTTTTTTTCTATACATATATCTCTTCAAATTCTCGTTCTCCCTTTCTTTTTTTCATTCTTTCTTTCTTTCTTTTTTTTTTGCTGTCTTTCTGTCTTTCTTTCTTGCTGTCTTTCTGTCTTTCTTTCTTTCTCATTTATCTCTGCAAATTCTTTCTTATTTTTTCTTTCTTATCCGCTTGTCTCTACAAATTCTTTCTTTTATCCTTTTTCCTACAGATATATCTCTACAATTTCTTTCTTCCTTTCTCTCTTATATTTTTCTACAAATTCTCGCTTTGTTTTTCCTTGCTTTCTTTCTTACTCCTATATCTCTCAAATTCTTTCTTTCTTTCCTTTTTTCTATACATATACCTTTCTCCCTTTCTTTCTTTTTTCTTTCTTTGTTTCTTTGTTTCTTTGTTTCTTTCTTTCTACACATAAATGTCTACAAATTCCTTCTTCCTTTCTTTTCTTTTTCTAACACATATATCGCTACAATTTCTTCTTTTTCCTTCCTTCCTTCCTTCCTTCCTTCCTTCCTTCCTTCCTTCCTTCCTTCCTTTCCTTCTTTCTCATATATCTCTACAAATTCTTTCTTTGTTTTTCCTTTCTTACTCGTACAATATTTACAATTTCTTTCTTCCCTTTTTCCAACACATATATCTCTACACGTTTTTCGTTTTCTTTCTTTCTTTCTTTCTTTCTTTCTTTCTTTCTTTCTTATATATTTCTCAACAATTTCTTTCTTTGTTTTCTTTCTTTCTTTCTCGTATACCTCTACAAATTCTTTGTTTCTTTCCTTTTTCTCGCACATATATCTCTACATTTTTTCTTTTCTTTTCTTTCTTATTTTCTTTCTTTCTTTCTTTCTTTCTTTCTTTCTTTCTTTCTTTCTTTCTTTCTACACATATATTTCTAAAAATTCTTTCTTTCTTTCTTAACATCTGCATTTATTAATTTTCGGTTGTTCAGACCCCAAAAATAGTAAATGTTTATGTTTTCGTTTTAGATTATTACAAGAATATTTAAAGAAATGAAATTATCAAATGTAAATACTTCGGAAGCAAACCATTTCATTTTTGCAAATAAAATCGGTGCAATCAGAAAAAAGAAAAAAAAAAGAAAAAAATACAGATATTATATGGAAGACGGAAATGCCAAATATTTTATTGGTTTCCCGCAGACATAAGAAATAAATGCATTATCTACAATACTAGTTTAATCCAAAAATATAAATCCTTATATAAATCCCGTGTCATATTTTGAAATTGTGTAGTTCGCGTCATCTTTGTCTTCCGTAAAATATATCATTTATAATTATTATTAGCAAAATTTAAGATTTGTTACTCAAATTCTGTGTATAATATAAACCTCTACCTATTATATTAACTAGTAACTATTTAACTAGTAACTAATTAACTAGTAACTGATTAACTAGTAATATTTAACTAGTAACTGATTAACTAGTCGATTTTTTTACAAATTCTGTCGAAAATTCTGTTGAAGGTAATGTAAGAGATAGACATTTATTTTTATACATTTATTTTAAACCAATGCATCATAGCTACGACATAGCTCTTGCTAGAATGATAACAAATAAAAAGCAGAAATTATTACGTGTCTGCGCACCCGTAATTAATAATAGGATCCCATCAACAGCCGTGTAATATTTTAAAAAAAAGATATTTTAAAAATAATTACAGAGAATATTTTCGCAATATATTTGTACATTCATTTATTAAAGGACATAAAGTTCTTAAAGAGAAATCCTATGGTGGTAAACCTTTTGAAAGAACATTTTTTTTTAAATATCGCATTGATATGATAAAAAATTAGAAAATGTCTCTTAAAAAATATCAAAGAAACAATTTTGAATTTTTGTTTTGGACAACAGTCGGCGAACATATATTAAAAAGAAAAAAATGTTAAAAACGGTCAGATTTTATTTTTAGTATTCAGTATCGACTTTTCATTAAGGTTTCAATTTTTTTCAGTATTTATTTTCTAAAGATTTATCGTTAAAAAATGTAAAAAAGATCGTTAAATAAAAAAAAGAGAGATGCAACCACGCGAAAATTTATTTTCTCTGAATTTTTTAAGAGAGACTGTTTTGTAATATATATACATATTCTACAATTAGGAAGTAGACAACGCCCAACAATTATTTTAAGACATTTTTTTATGTTTATACGTTCTATTTATAGATAAAATATTTAAGTAAATGCTCTGATTAAACAGTATTAACGACATTTACCGTACTGAATGTCTGAGAATTTTTTACAGAAAATATGCCAGAGAAAATCATAGAGAATTGTAGTTTAAAAACAGCAAAACCGACGCTCCCCTGTGGCTCAATCAGTAAAGCATGCCAGTCTATATGACGCTACCGTATAGGATACAAGTTCGATTCCTGTCGGGGGATGCATATTTTCTATGAAAATTTCTCGGACATTCAGGCCGGTAAATGTCGTTAATCCTGTTTAAGTGTTTATTATAAGCAGAGCATTTACTTAAATATTTGTATCTATAAAAGAACGTATATTCTACAATCTTTTAAATCTGCTATTTCCTCCATTATTCTTCTTCCTCTCCCTCGTTTTTCCTTTTCTTTTTCTTTTTATATATTTTTTCTCGTTTCCTCTTCCTTTATTCTTTTAATGTCTCGATTCTCACGATAATATTGATGTCTAGACCTTTATCTGCTGCTGCTGCTACCACTTTCTTCTCTCTCTCTTTCGTTTTCTTTTTACTTTTTCTTTCTCCCTTTCCATCTTCCTTGCTTTCTTCTTTTACTCTTTTAATTTTTAAGCTCTTATCTCATTTCCTTACATCTCTGAATTGATAATGCCCACAAGAATATCTTGTGGACTGAAATAGCTATTTTCCAAATGAGGGAGTTTGGGATTTTTAATCTATGTATTTTATATTGCTCTGTTATAATAAATACATTGAGCACATTTTTTTTATCAGTTTTAATATTTTATATTATTAGGATTCACTTGACTTGTATACCTTCGGATTATTACCTATATACATATATATATATATGTGTGTGTGTGTGTACATACATACATACACACACACACATACATCCATATATATATATATATATATATATATATATATATATATATATATATATATATATATATATATATATATATAAAATATAAAAGTCTCCGTCTTCTCATCATTATAATGCTTTTGTAGTCTCCCTGAATTTATATACTCCTCGGAATTATTTCCTCCACTCAGAAAATGGTAAACCGTATATATATATATATATATATATATATAGAGAGAGAGAGATTGATAGATAGATAGATAGATAGATAGATAGATAGATAGATAGATAGATAGATTGATTGATTGATTGATTGATTGTTATTTTGTTATGAAAATTTATTGTTGGTCATTTTGCTATAAAAATGTTTTGTTGGTCAATTTTTGATAAAAATGTATTATTGGTCAATTTGCTATAAAAAAGCGTTGTTGGTCATTTTGTTATAAAAATGTATTGTTGGTCGATTTGCTATAAAAATATATTGTTGGTCATTTTATTATAAAAATATATTGTTGGTCATTTTATTATAAAAATGTATTGTTGGTAATTTTATTATAAAAATATATTGTTGGTCAATTTGTGATAAAAATGTATTGTTGGTCGATTTGCTATAAAAATGTATTGTTGGTAATTTTATTATGAAAATATACTGTTGAAGTTTGTTTGGATGTTCACTATTTGCCTATAGTTTGGACTTTAACAGGTGCTACCACTGCTTGGTCAAGGTGGACCTGGGAACAACAGCAATTATGAGGTGGTCCCACTCTCCTCAAAATCTCCAATCTTCCGATTAAAGGCTTTGCTGCAGGGGGGTAGTTTATTGTCATACTCAGGACGGAAGGAAGTGAGAAAAATCTGGACAAAGTGATAAAAATAAAAGAAGTGAAATTTCAAGTAAATATTTCAAATGAAAAAATAAAAACAAAAACATTTTTTTCTTTTTGTTTTTTTCAGGTATTAAAACTGGATTTTTAATTAATTTTAACTTATGTTATTGTCATTTACCTGAGCGCTCAAGTCGCTACCGAATGTGACATAAAGTCGCGGATTTAAGTGGGTTTAGCAGCAATACCTTGGGAAAATAGCCTAAGCCCCCATTAGAACTTCTCCTCTTTGGGACGCCTCAGGCGCCAGCCAATGAAGCCAGCCCACTCTAAAAGGAGAGGTACTGCCTAGGAGGAATAATTGATACTTTTTACCCCCCCCCCGCATTGGCTTCCGCGTTTATAAGGTAAGTTTATGTTCATTTATACGGTGGAATAATGAATAGCGTCTTGAATTCCAGTCGAATCCATTACATTCACTTATGTGCTAATAGCCTTGGGAAAGGTATGAATCTTCTTCTTCCCCCCAGCTATGGATAAATAGGAGGACAAACTGGGATTGCAACTGGTCTACTGCAGAAAGACATGTCGGTAAAAAAAAATCTGCCTCGTCAGTCATGTATCGAAAAGTCACATGATCGCCTAAGCGTGTATCACGCATGGCACTGACGTAGGCTTTCGCCTTTACAAAGACAGTTTATGTTCATTTATGTGATGTGTCGCAAGACAAAGTGAATTTTGGAAATAGAAAGAAAATAAGATGTAGGAAGAAAAAGAAAAGAAGAAACAAAGAAAGATAGATAAAAAGAGAGAAAGAAAAAGAGAAAGAAAAAAGAAAGAAAGAGAAACTATAAAATTAAGTTTTATACACGTTTCATAGCTTTTTCACTCAGGTATCAAATTTCCCGCCATTAACATTGGAAATGTCTAATGGTTGGCAAAGTTTCTTTGAATGATGTTCTTGCTAGTATATAATATTTTCGCTTGATTCAACTTTCTAAGAAGACGATGCTATTACGTATCAGAAACATCCGCCCTCATCCCCGATCGCCTCGCCTTATGGTTATTCGAGGTTTCTCTTACTGGCAACAAGGCGACTAAAAGTTTGTTTTTCGACAGAACTACTCAAGAGGCGTCGGCTCGACGGCGAAAAAAAAAAAAAATGGCGACATTCTTTCCAATTTTTTTTTTTTTTTCTAACCACTTCAGTTTCTTTTAGGCTATTTTCTTACTCATTCATACCAACGAGAAACCTTTTCTTTACACACATAAGTACATCTTAAATGAGTGCGTGATATATGATATTTTTACTTCATAACATCAGTGTAGTCAATGGTGGTCGACAAATTATATACGGTAAATTCCTATAAACAATACGAGTATGCAATACAACATTAATTGCAAAAAATGGTTTCAGATTCTTCAAGCACTTATCATAGAAACCAGAAACCCTAAACAAAATCTTCTCCAGACTGGGTAACGTCAATGTATTTAACAAATGTTAGATACATTTAGCCCAGTGTAAAATTTCACTTAAAGGAGATGGCATCGGTAGGTTCCTAAGGGAGTACATTATTTGATTATATAGCTGAATGCCAATGAGTACTCCGGTAAAGCTTATTGGTACATAGACAAATTAGTCAGTCTGTTAGTGGACTTCGCATTATTTACTCGGGTTCAGTTATTACGCTGTTTTTTTTTTTTTTTTTATTTAATATTGTCTTAGAACGGATCATGGTAGAATAATGGATAGCGGCTCGGATTGAGGAATCAGAGAACCGAGTTCAAATTCCAGTCGAATCCATAACATACGTGCTAATCTCCTTGGGAAAGATATGAATCCTCCTCTACTCTCACAAGGTATGGGTAAATAGTAGGACAAACCAGAAAGAAATGGCAACCTATAGCGCGAAAAAAAATCTGTCTCGTCAATCATGTATCTTTCGATACATGATCGCCTAAGCGTGTATCACGTATGGCACATAAATGACTAATAAATTCGAACAACGTTCTTGTATTAAATTTTGCAAGGTACTCGGTGAAACTGCTGCCTGCTGAGACATTCGAAAATATTCCGTCAGTCGTTTGAAAAAAAATTTTTTTGGTCGAATATATATATATATATATATATAAAAAAATCCGTTCCTGATAAATTTTTGTCTACTTCAACAAATCGGCAAATACATGGATACACCAATAATACATTTGTCACTAAAAATGTCTAAGCATCAGTTTTCTTGACATGTAAAAATAACCCACTCACATTCGTCCTCTAACCTTATTTTTATATGTTACCGTAGACCTGATTTTCATAGGTTAATCTAGACATATCGATTAGTATATTTTCAATTCCAACCTTATGATCCCCGTTTAACTTACGAAAAGAGGTAAAGATTTGTTTTTAAATTTCCTAAATAAATCATTTTTTATCACAAGTCATCTACCATCTCCTGAAAAAGGACCATCTTAGTAATGAAACATGAAAGTTTTTGTGTATCGATGTAAAATAATTTTATGATATTGTAATTTATTGTAATAAAAAATATTATAATAATATTTTGCTCTACTTTGTATTGAGCACTTTGGGGAAATAGATGCTACCATTTGTGGATTTTTACGCCATCTGTTCTTTCTCTCATTTATATATATATATATATATATATATATATATATATATATATATATATATATATATATAGAGAGAGAGAGAGAGAGAGAGAGAAAGAAAGAAAGAGCCGAACGAGCGTGTCAAGGCCGGTCGAGTGAGAGTTCAAGATGATGTGTGTTCAAGGCGACTAGACAAAGAAAAAAAAATGTCAGAAAATATGGGGGAAAATTCGTGAACTAATTTATTTATGAGAATCGTGACAGAAACCGTCAATTTTCTAACATAACCGGAATCAGTCATGCAGTAGTCCAGGAACTTTTCGACCCCATCTCTCATGTTGTTGATAGTAGCATGATGTTATAATTCTTTTTTTTACCTCCGTTAGTTAACAAGTCAGCACGTGTGTTATGCCTTTGCATTATAAATAACAGAGCGTTCTGTTTCCGTTCCGAGGACAAAAGGAAGAAAAAGGCATATTAGAGACGCTGTCTTGTTTTAGGGAAGAAAGAATAAAAAGAAAAGAAAAGAAAGAAAAAAGAAAAAATTGAAGAAAGAAAAAGTGACAATTATCTCATGTGTTAGACATCTGCTTCACTGTAATAAAAAAAAAACCACATCAATTTTGAATTTTTTCATTTGTACCCTCTTACTTCTTTCAGTGAAGACCTGCATTCATATTTATGTTTTCTAAGGAATTAATAGATTGCGTCTTCAATCTGACTTAATTTTTCAATACTTTAAACGTTATATTTTAGTGGATATATGTTTATGAGTACACAGACAGTTTTTTAAGGATTTTTTACAGACTTGTAAACAATAGTTTATTATCGGTTTAAAAAATCTTGCAAAAATAAAAAAAATATATATTTCTAAAAGGTTATATGCGGAAAATTTAAAGTTAAAGTAATACCTAGATCAAAATTAATCTCAACCTAGGAAAATCTGCAACGGAAACCTTCGAAATGTTTCGTCAAACAGCAATTCTTTAGCTTGATCACAGGTTTTCTCGTGAAGTTTCAAGGCCGCTCGAGCGTTGGTCAAAGATGATCACCGGCGAAATACCAGTGAATGTAAAAAAATATTTGTGGTCCCATTCGAGCAATTTGTGTCATTTATTGGATTAATGGTATGCATTTTTTTTTCAGTTCCAAACCAGAAATTCTTCGATATTACCTTGTATGTAACAAGAGACGAGAAGTTATCATAACTTTAAATTACCGACTTTAAAAGTAGAGGAAGAGGAATAAAAAAAAACGAAGTAAAAAATGAAATAAAGAAAGAGGATATTGGCAAAAAAAAGAAAGCAAGAACAATGGTGAGATTGAGAAAGAAAATAATGAGGAAAAAAGAGGAGGACGAGAAGGAAAAATGAGAAAAAGAATGCTAAGAAGAAAAGAGAAGACTGAGGAGAAAATGAAATGAAGAAAAGAAAGACGGGAAAAATACACAAAACACTTAGGAGAGAGGGAAAAAAGACGAGACAAAAATGGATGTCAATCGAGAGGAAAAGAAGTAAACTCGAGAAAAGAAATACTAACAAGAAAGAAGAGTGAGGAGAGAATGAAATGAAGAAAAGACAGAAGATGAGAAAAAGACTGTTAAGAAACAAAGGGAAGGGAGCAAGAAAGAAAAGGAGAGGAAGAAAAAGAAAGAGAAGGAAAATACAAGTAAAAGAAACGCTAAGAAAGTAGGCGCATTAAAGAATGAAAACATGGCGATAAAAACAAGAAAAAGAAGAAGGCAAGAAAAAGAGGAAGGAGAGAGCAAGAAAGAAAAGAAGAGGATGTAAATAGGGGAAGAATGTGTATAAGAAAATGAAGGAGAAGAAAAAGAAGGTGATGATTTAAATTTGTGATGAATAGGACGTTAATTTGGAGAGGGAAAAGCTGTAAAGATAATAAATTTAAAGCTCTAAAGGAAAGAAAAATAACACCAAAAAAGAAAGACACAAGATTACAATATAAGTCGGGAAAATCAGGTATTTCAAAATAAACCAGACAAACATTTTTTTTTTGGGGGGGGGGGAATACCGTGATTTCCTTCAAAGCAATATGTGACCAAGTAATTCTAAACTTCTTTCAGTTTGGGCCGTAAAATATATATTTTAAACAAATAGAAACAACAACAACAACAACAATAATAATAATAATAATAATAATAATAAAGATTGTGTGCGTCAAGAAACAATGGTTGCCGCGCGAGAAATAAGAGTAACAAAAGTTGTTTGCAACGACAATGACAAATTCTTACGATGGTAACAGGTGCTGGCCGACTCAGATATAAGGGAATTTGTCATTACGATAACACAAAATTGGTGCGTTGTAAGTGGGAACGAAGAAGAGTGTTTGACTATCAAAGTTTTTAGATGTTAGTAATGTCTCCGAAATTTATATGACGTAAACACACACACACACACACACACACACACAAGGTGTATCAAAAAATACTCCCGTTGTGACTTATGATTTGAATATCATATTTTTTTCTTTTTCCAGATCCAATGCATTTGAATTAATTTAATATTTAATTTAAACCTTTAACATTCTTATATGCATTCACATTCATTTAATATTTAATTTAAAACTTTAATTTTCGTATATGCATTTAAATACATTTAATATTTAATTTAAGCATTTAATATTCTTGTATGCATTTAAATTCATTTAATATTTAATTTAAAACTTTAATATTCTTATATGCATTTAAATACATTTAATATTTAATTTAAACCTTTAATATTCTTATATGCATTTAAATTCATTTAATATTTAATTTAAAACTTTAATGTTCTTATATGCATTTAAATACATTTAATATTTAATTTAAACCTTTAATATTCTTATATGCATTTAAATTCATTTAATATTTAATTTAAAACTTTAATGTTCTTATATGCATTTAAATACATTTAATATTTAATTTAAATATTTAATATTCTTATATGCTTTTAAATTCATTTAATATTTAATTCAAACCTTTAATATTCTTTTTAGGTCAATAAACATTAATGTTTCTTAATCCTTTGAGCTCTGACCACCTTTCTACCGGTGGTAGTGAAAAATGACTTAATGACCAGCCACCGGCTGAACGGTGGATAAACACTTGCGTCGAGTTTTGCTATTTTGTTGTTCCAGCCAACTCCCCCCCCCCAGTAAGCCTAGTCCCTCAGCTTCAGGAAGTACCTGGATCAATACTGTGTGGATCTGATGGGTGCATTCCGGCCAGCTTCAGTGCGCAGTTAGTCAATCAATGCTGATGCTCTGGAACGCCGGCAAAATGACGGCTTCCAACTCCCAAATATACCAGAAGATGCCGCCACTAACAAAATCTGTGCTGTGTGCTCTTATAAATTCAAGCAGGAAAAAAGAAAAACAATTATAAAGGCTATCCTGTTCAAGCAGAAAAACCCAAATATAAAGGTTATCTTGTCAAGGCTGGGAAGACTTTAGTCCGCTGCACAACATTGCTAGCGCTTCTTGGGCATCAAGAGAGGCAGCACCTGCTATGTAGACTGGCACACAAAGAAAGAATTCTGGCGATAAAGTGAAGGCATGCAATCATATACACTTCCTGCTAAGTATAATGCTTGTATATTTGTAACTATTTTTATATTTACTGTTAATATTACATGCCAATTATTTGCGAATTTTGACTCAGGAGCTCAGGAAGAACAGTTAACATTTTTCGGGAACGCAGGGCTCAAATGGTTCATTTTAACCATTAATCTTTGCAAATCAATAAACCCTGCATTTATTGTCATTAAAAGAGTGAGAACTTATTTGGCACTTGTGCTGGCCATGATACAAAGATGGTTGAGGACAGAATACCTAAGGTACTCATGTATAGCTAGCTTGACGGACAAATGACTGTTGGACGGCCGTGTCTCAGGTATAAAGACAAACTAAAGAGTAACCCCGTAGCTACAACCGTAGTGCCTCATACTAAGTTTGAATGAGCTGCCCTGGATAGAAATATCTATAGATATTTGTGTCGGAGTGGTATTAGATATTTCGAAATCAGTTGTATTGACCGGTTAAGAGACGAAAGACAAAGGCGAAAAGCGTCAGATTCTTGTGGCTATGTCAGAAGATTCTCTTTCTTTCACAATATATGAACTTGTATGCAGGTGGGACTGATGTGTGACATACGACACAAACATAAAACTGAATGAGGTTGTTGGATCCCCATAGGTCTAAATCGACGGGAGAGTCCACCATATATTTTTATGGTAATTTACCCACACACGCATGGAATCTTCCAGATATAAATAGGCGCAGGTACTGCCTTTTGGAGAGGGAAGTTTCCAGCAGTCAGCTCTTGACAGTCAGTCCGAACATTCTTGCTGTAACACTCTCATTTGTATATGTTTGTATTACTGTTTCTGTTAATATATTTGTTTTAACTCAATTCTTCTCTTGTGTCTTTTATTCTGGCCCTAACAAGGCCACAACACGCGCGTGTGCACGCACGCACACACACACACGAACACACACACATATATGTATTCAGTTGTATGGGTATAAGTTTGTGACCCTGGGTTTCATGCATTTGCGATCATGGCTCATTCATGACTTACATATTCTAGTTTTTCTTATTAATTTCCATTTTACTGTAAGTGTTTTATTGGTTTCTTTTAAGTGCCAGAAATATTTCGATAGGGACGTCTGATTCCGGTACCTATTTATCCTAAATGAACTTTGATGTTGATTGAATCTTTTTTTGAACTCATGCCTTGTGCATCCAATATAGACTTTTATGTTGTCTGGATCCTCAATAGATAAGATATTGTATCCCAGAAAACAAATGTTATGAATGTATGTGCCTATAAAACTCAATAAATTTAAAAATAACTTATTCCAAAATTCGCTTGAAAATGAAACGGAGCTAGGACATTTAATTTAATTATACAATTGAATTTAAGTTTTTAGTTTCTGTTTTTGAAACATGTAGCGATGGAACTATATTTTTAAATCAGTTAATTTATATTTATGCTCTATAAATTTGCATTGAGCATGGATTTTTAAAAATAAAAATATATATATATATATATATATATATATATATATATATATATATATATATATATATATATATGTGTGTGTGTGTGTGTGTGTGTATTTCCGTCTGTCGGTTTGAATATTCGAGAAATTTTTTTAAAGAAAAATATGCGCTCTTCGGCAGCAGATTTTTTCTCTAATGTTAATGAGGACGCTGGTTCGAATCCTGCCGGAGAGCAAATAATTTCACTCTACTGGAGATTCGCATCAGCCAGGCGGATGGAAGGTAAAATGAGTTTTCCCAAATGATTAAAAGAAAGCAGTTTCGGTTTAAACATTTTCTGTATTATAAATTTCAGAAGAAAGTTTCAGTCTGTCGGTTCTTAACTTCCATTTCTGGTTTTAAAAGTTCCCTACATACTTCAGTATTGATCTCTTCAAATCAAAGGTCAACTGTCATTTTTCCCTTTATAACCCTAATTTTCATTTCATCTCACTCTGTCGTCCATTTAGATCACCCATTTCATTTATCATTACGATTTTGTTGACTCTACCTTGAGTGGCTCTCGTGTCTTGTACTGGGTGAAATTTTAGTATATATAAACAGTATGTAAAAGCGAACGCCACGGAATAGGTTGAAATTTAAACTCGGCCATAACACGATTTGCGCCCATAGCTGCTTCGTCTTCATTTCCCAGCCTCTATAGAGTCCAAAAATTGTCTCCGCGTCCTTGTAGGCGACAAATTATTTTCCACTTTACAACTTCTTTCTCACGGACGAGACGTCGCAAGATTCTCGCAGCTCTATTGCTATTTCCCTGGAAAGTGTTCAGACGAACTTCATTCCTTAGTTCCACCAGTCCTTACCTTCACGGCTAAGACCCGCCACGCCCATTGTAGCGAACCACCCTCATTCCTTTCGTATTCCCTTGGTGAGATGTATGTTGCACCCACGAACCACTGCATTGTGGAACCGACTCCCAAGCAGTTGCCTCCCCGATCTCTACAATCTTAACCTGTTCATCTCTGGGGTTTAACTATTATCTTCCTCATATATCCGCCTAAATTGGGATTCTTACTCAGTAACCCTCTACCTCGAGTGGCTCTCGGGCTTTGTACAGGGTGAACATTACTATAAAAAATGAAAATAATTTTCTTTTAGGTAATGACTTCATTTTGAAATAAACTGAACATGACGTCAATGTTTTTTAATTAAAAGTTCTTCAAAGGAAAAAGGAAAAATTAACAACTTGTTAAAGTGTAAAATTTTGGAATAAGATTTGGTTTACTTTATTTTGTTTTACGCCATATCACCCTCAATGGATTATTTAATGTCAATAAGATTTTTAGAATAGGTTCCTACTAATGGAATAGTTGTATTCTTTGTAAGAAATCAGTTTTTAGATTAGGTTTCATTGACGTATTTTTGTAAAGAATTTTCTTTTTTTTTTGTCGAGAGACAAATCTATTGCTGGTAACATTTTTTTTCCAAAATGTATTGCTAACAATAATTTTTCAATAATTTTTTTAAAAGATGTATCGCTGGTAATAAGTTTTTTATTTTATTTTATTTCTCAAAGTGTACTGCTGGTAATATTTTTTCAAAAATATATTACTGATAATGTTTTTTTGTTTTTTTTTTCATAAATGTATTGCTGGTTATAAAAACCTATTTTTACACTCTCATAGTGTTTTTAGCCCAATTTGGGAGGTCAGAGTGGTCTTGGGAACAGCAACAATTATGAGATGGTTCCACGCTCCTCAGAATCAAATCAGAGGCTTTGCTGCCGGATGTAGTTTATCGTCATATCCAGAATAGTGGAATAAGACCAGGATGGAAAAATGTTTTATTGAATATTGTTTTGACACTACTTAAATAATTGACTAGTCAGTTCGTAAAAAAAAAGGCAATGGGGAAAGAGATAGATGTTGTGTGGAAATCATTTTTGTAGCTTTTCGAATAAATAATTCAACTTTTCTTAAGCAGCAACATTTTTATCAGAATTGAAAAAAAATGATTTTCATAAATTTTGAAGTGGCATTGTTCATAATGTATAAATACACAGTCAAAGCTGTACTTCTTACACTGTAACCGTCTACCTAGAATGGCTCTCGCGTCTTATACATGGAGAACATCCCGTAAAATAAATAAAACACGTATATCGGGATATCTTTTCGCAAGTCTAAATGAAAGAAGACAAAAAAAAAACAAAAAAAAACACCACCGTCACCACCAACAACAATAAATAAATGAATAAAATTTTAAAAAAATAAATAAAAATACACCAATCTTTAAAAAAAAAAAAAGGCTTCACCAAGTGATTTGATATTTTTTACAACAATGTAACGATTAACTAACAGAGAGAAAAGAGAGTAAAAAAAACAAGTAGGTAAAAAAGAAAAAAAAAAAAGTAAGAAACGAAGCATTTCACGCATTGAAGGGAAAGGGTTAGGGGTGGCTGAAGGCGTCTTGCTGACGAAACATTTAGGCCAGACTTTGTTGATCTACAATCTGTAAGAGAGGGGTTCATAAACACGATTCCGACCGATGCAGACCACTCGACGGGGGTACTTAATGCGAAAAGTAAGAGTGATTGGTGAAAGACTCTTATCATTCGGTCGCAAACTAATCTGAACGATTTTCTCGACCTTTACTTGCCAAGATTTCTTTCTTGTTTAACTATTTGTTTAATTGTCTCTGCACTTTACACTTTGTTTATATTTCATCTTAACTTTCTATGCAATTATATACATGCGGGTGTGTGAGTGTGTGTGTGTGTGTGTGTGTGTGTGTGTGCGTGTGTGTGTGTGTTACTCATGGTACCACGAGACTTTCTGACCATGAAACCCGGGTTCGAATCTCACCATTTGTCAGGAATGCAACTTCTTGATGTTATCGGACTGGATCGAGGTCAATCCCAGCGTGCAGCACCTTTAAAAAGTGTATTTAAACCATACCACGGGTTGACCAAAGCCTTTTGAGTGAAATTGGGTAGACGGAACTCTTGTAGACCTTCGATAGGTGTACTAACATGAAGCTACAACTTATCGTGCCGAGGGTTTGAGTTTGCTGGCCTTGTTCAGATAGTTAATTCACGCTAGATAACACGCTCTCTCCCAGAAACTAAAACTAACGTCTGCTCAGAATAGTTGCAGTAGAAACCACAGGTGGGCTCTGTGGATGTTGAATAAATACAAATGTGCCTGAGCGAGTGTCTGCGATAGGAATTGGCTAACCGCTCTAGTAGACGGGTATCTTCGTATACGAATGGCCAGCTATTATTATATATAGTATACAATAAAATCAAAAAATTACCTCATATGGGGAATAGGCTTATTTCAGCTAACTAAAAATTTATCAGTCTTATTCAACCCCGATATAGACTGAGTTCGTGTCGGAATTAGAAATTTAAATGTGACAACTGCAAATAAATAAATAATGTAAGAAATAAAAATAAAGAGACGTCGGAAAAATAATACAGAATTTATCCATTTCAACGTTTCAGTCAGACGAAAGCCACGAGTCAGTGATCAAAGGGAAGGTGGAAGGTATTTGTCTTAAAGGGAAGAGGTTTTATAAAATTAAACCAGGATATTAACCTTATGACATTAAATTGGGGTTAAATGAAGAACTAAATATTAATTCTAAACTAAGTGAGGAATAAAAAGGCTTTTTTTTTTAATTATATAGGTAAAGTTATATTTAAAATACAAATCTTACTTAAAAGTACTCTTGCAAAAGATGAGTTATTTAAAAATAAGATATATTTAAATAAAAAAAAAAAAAGGCATATTTAGATAATTTATTTTAAAATTAAGCAAAATTATCTAGCTATCAATATATATGTATGTATGTTGTGTGTGTGTATATATATATATATATATATATATATATATATATATATATATATATATATATATATATGTGAAAATATGTTTTGATTTGGAATCATATTTTTAAATAATTATATATATATATATATATATATATATATATATATATATATAGATAGATAGATAGATATTCGCGTATCATGCAATTTTGAAGGTAATTTTAAGGGTGGCATATTAAAATATATAAAATTAGCGTATATACAGCTGGACCGGGCTATGCCGCTGACCAAAATATATATCCATTTACTGGAGTCAAATTAGCTTCCAAAATATGTTTTCAAATGTTGCATTACCCAAATTTAAATAAAAATCAATATATTTTATATACTTTTAGGTCTATTTTTCTGCTTATTTTAGCATATTTTTTAATATATGGTCTGCGACAGCATTACGGTAACTAGATATGTTTATTAAAATTTATATATATATATATATATATATATATATATATATATATATATATATATATATATATATATATTTATATATATATATAATAATATAGTTATATATATACTATATATGTACAATATATGTATTATTATTATTATTATATATATATATATATTATATAAATATATATATATATATATATATATATATATATATAGGAGTATAGCTGTATTCAGGGATACCTGTCTCCTAGGGAAGACGCTTAATCAGGTGCATTTGTATTTATTCAACATCCACAGAGCTCATCTGCGGTTTATACTGCAACTATGCTGAGCAGACCTTAGTTACAGTTTCTGGGAAAGAGCGTGTTATTTAGCGTGATTAACAATTAGAACATTGTCAGCACCCTCTGCCACGATGACATGTGACTTCGAACTAGAACAAATTTTTATCGTCAAAATGTAACAGCGAAAATTTTAGCATCGTTCTTTCTGGTAAAATAGCACATTAATTTGAAAATTCTAGCTTAATTTCATGAAATTTCGAGAAATTAGATTCGGTTTGTAAACTTTGTTTTATTACTGGAAAGCAGAATTCCTTGGAGAGTGTAAATCATCATTTTTTTTTTCAAGTAGTTACTGTTTGCCCCAAAATCTGCTCCTAATAGTGAAATAAAAAATGCAATAAAACTATGGCATTATTTAATTAGATAAGCTTTTAATTGCTTTCATAAATAATATATATTAAGGATATTATAGTCGTAAGTAAAAACATTTTCTGATGAATTTTTACAAGAATTGTTTTCATTTTAATTATAATAATTTATAAAGTTACAAATTTTTTAAACATTCTGCAAAACGTTGATTGCGTTGAGATTGTTATTAAGTGAAAACTATATTAACTAATCAAGAATTGGAAAGCTTAATACAAATCATCACACACTAATATTTTTAAAATTATTTTTAATTTTGTTTATGTCTATAAACGTGCCATTATGGATGACCATACACGAAATTCATTTTAAACCTTAAATATCGCGAATTAGTGGGGATACCTCCACTAATTCTCTGAAAACATGGCATAACATGATGAAAAAAAAAGGCCCAAAACAAAATAATTTTTTTATCTTCAAAATGTTTATGTTATTATTAAGAAGAAAGACCAAATTTTTTTTAAATTATTTTATTAAATTTTTTTATCCCTTCTAGTATGTCGAAAATTTGGTTAATGTCATTTTTTTTTTCGTCAGCGGTCGGCCTAATTTTTATTACTGGTGTTTTAGCGTCTTTTTCCGGTAAAAAAAAAAACACATTGATTTAGAAATTCTTGCAAAAATCAAATAATGTTTTAATGACACTTTCAGCACATATCAACATTTTTTTTTTTTTTTTTTTTTTTTTTGGCATATGTAACCTCCCACTTACTTAATTTCATGAACTTTGGAGAAATTAAATTATAATTGCAAAATTTGTTTTATTTGTTAAAACTCATTGGAGAATATAAATCAACAATGATTTTTTTCAAACTGCTACTCATTTCCCGAAAATCTGCTCCGAATCGTAAAATAAAATAAAAAATGAAATAAAACTATAACATTATTTAATTAATTTTTTTCGATAAAGAATGAATTTGTACAAGAATTATTTTCATTGTAATTATAATAATTTATAATAATTTATTATAATAATTTATATATAAATAGTTTAATATTCTGCATTATTTTAATTGCGTTAGGTGATATTGCTATCAAGTAAACACTATACTTACTAATCAAAAACTGAAAAGTTTAATACTAATGATCACACACCAAGATTTTTCAAATAATTTTTATATTTTATGTATATAAAATATTATGTAACATACACATTTGTGAAAGTATGGTGGACCATACACGACATTATCAGAAAGAGCTAAGACTATAGTAAATTTAAAGTCAGCATTCCTAAAATTAGATTATGGATAAGATTTCCAACATTTTTATGATTACTTAGTAAAACTTATATAAAAGAAGGCGCTTACATGATTTTCTTAAATTATGTTTTAACAGATAAAGTCTCCGTAGAATAACAATGAAGCTGTCATCACCTGTCAACACAGGTCAGTCACGTAAAACATAGCTACTGCCCGTTAAAAACACAATAACTCTTTGTTTTAAAAATGTATTTCCGTGTTAATTTGAACTTAAAGTAAATGTTATTTTTAAAAAATCAAATTATACCTTAAATCAGCTAATATTCCTCAAATAATGTTTCAGAAACTATATTTTATTTATGGATGATATTTTCATGAAGGGAATTAAACTGCGATGAAATGCTATTAAAAAGGGGCACTAATTAGTTACTTTAGCAAAAAACAAACAAAAAACCCTTCTAGTCAGTTTAAATTAGTTTTATATTAGTTTTTAAAATACATAAAATTATTTAACTTATTGAAAATATTAAATATAATCTATTAGCTTGAAATTACAAATAAAGAAAAGCCTCAAGAAAATTTTTTAATTTTTTAAAATTAATTTTAACCCATTGACATCCTTTTCTCGGATTTGTTTTGGTGATACCTACCTATATATATATATATATATATATATATATATATATATATATATATATATATATATATATATATATATATGATAAGGAACAAATAGGAAACGTTTATCAATAAAAAAATTCACCTTTATTAAACCTCATCAGAGAATGAGATATGTAAATATGAAGAAAGAAATCATCGTATTTTTACTTTTGTATCTCTTGATTTGCATTGGTTAATCATGTTTCATACGCATTCGACTTGTTAAATAACATTAGTATAGGTACCTTGTGGAGATCGCTAAAAAAGAGCATAGCATGATGAACAACGACGCCAAACTTGACGAAAACAAAATTTTAGCGTCTACATGTTAATGTTATCATTAAGAGAAAAGATCAAAGTATTTTTTTAATTATTTTTTAAATTTTTTTCCTTTTTTTTAGAAAATTCTAAATTTGGATTAAAAAACCTTGTTTTTCTTTGTGTCATCGGAACTAGTAAAATAACATGTAAATTTTAGCGAGTTTTATTTTTTTTCTGTATGACAGACATTAATTTTGAAAATTTTGCAAAATTAAAATTAATTGTCGGATTTTAATGAAACTTTTAGAAACTATTCGCAAATAATGGAACTTATTAGAAATATGTTTTCCTTTTTAAAAGTCATGGCAATATTAGTTAAAAGCACAAGGCTTTGAGTAAATCAAATCATGTTTTTTTTTTTGTTTTTTTTTAGTTGGACCACCTCTACCTGAAAATCATCGCTGAATTGTAACATACAAAACTCAATAAAAGAAAAATATTTAATTTCCTAAGCTTTCAATTACTTTTATTTATTTTAATGAACATGGACAATATTGTCTGAAAGCAAAAAGATAATTCGATGAAAAATGAATTTTTAAAACAATTATTTGTTATTTCTGAAATATTTCATTATTTTTACATTTATGTTAATTCTTCTAAAATTAGGGAAACCTTTGTAGAATTTAACGAATGTTGTTATTAAGTAGATATGTATTTACAGATTATAATTTCCAAAGCTTCTTACAAAGTATGGAACAATAGTATATAAAAAATATAATTTGTGTCAATAATAACACTGTAAATCAAATCTACGGAAGACCAGAAGTATCATGCGTGCAATAAAAAAAATGTCACATGTATTGAGTTTCTGTCTAGTATTTAACTTAAATACTGAATTTTTAATACAATTATTTGTTATTTCGTTAATTATAATACATTTTTAAATTTAAGTTGTTAAAATATAAAATTAGTTAAAAGCCGCATTCATTTTGTAAATGTCCTTTTGAGATTTATTTTTGCGAAACACGCGTGGAGAAGTTAATTTGATTTTTCATTTTCAACTGAGAAGGCTACCTACAAGTATCAGTATCATCTTATGAAATTTAAATTTGTATTTTATGTACACTTCTGATAAAATTTAATAAGAAAGGTACCTATAAATTAATTAGATACCTTTCTTATGAAATTCAATCTCACTCTCAACAGTCTTATTTTAATTTATTTATAATATATTTTCCATAAAGTATCGTAAATGTAAAGGTGAAAGCTAAGTACAAAAAATTAAAAAATTAGAGCGCTGAAAGTTTTCCTTAAAAATAACGAAGTAAATAATTTGTTCACTTAAATCTAAATAACTTCACTTCTCTCCTTCCGTAGAAGGAATTATACTCACGTAAGCTATCAAACTATTTTATTTTCTGTTTTATTTTCAAACTACGTCTTTTCAGCACAGAAACTAAATTAAGCTTGGTTCAAACTATTTTAAATAAACGTTATGATTTCTGATTTTCTTAAAATAAGTTTTGAAAAAATTATAATTGATTTTTAAAGAATTTCAAACTGAGATTTTTATTTTTTTTTATACAATGGGAAAAAATGTCTGATAAGATCGATTATCTGTCAATTTTGCTGACTAAAAAAACAAGATTTTTTAATCAAAATTTTGGATGTGCAAGGAGCGATTAAAAATGTAAAAAAAAAAAAAAAAATACCCCCAAAATACTTTGATCTTTTCTCTTAATAATAGCATAAACATTTAGATGATAAAGTTTTGTTTTGGTCAAGTTTGGCGTCTTTTTCGTCATGCTATACTCTTTTTATCGATATCATGAAGGTACCTAGATTAGTACAATTTATAGCGTTCTGAATTCAAGGAGAGACGACACGTTCCTTCGAAGTTCCAACAAATTAATGGATTCCTATCCCAACTGAATAACAGTAAATATTGTTTCATCTATTTAAGTGTATAATGATTCAAGGTTGCCGATGTGTCATTCAGACGGTAAATTATATTCGTCAGTGTGTGTGTGTGTGTGTGTTTGGGTGTGTTTGGGTGTGTGTTTGGGTGTACCTCTAGTAGATAGTATGTCTTGAGTTTTTCGCATGTTGATTTGGGAACGTTTTTTGATTAATCAATGCAAATCAAACAACACAAAAGTAAAAATACCAGAATTATTTTGACTTATTTTTCACCATATCTCATTCTCTGATGTAGCTTTAATAAAAGTTAAACATATTTAGGGACGTCCGCTTTTCGCTAAAAAAAAAGTATAGCATGACGAAAAAAAAGGCTTCAAACTTAATAAAAACAAAGTTTTATTCTCAAAATGTTTCTTATTATTAAGAGGAAAGACCAAAGTATTTTTTAATTATTTAAAAAATTTAAACCTTTCTAACACGTTCGAAATTTTGGTTAAATCCTACTTTTTTTTACGTCAGCGACGTAAATAATTTTTACAGTTAAAAGTTTTTGCACATTTTTTCCGGGGAAAAACTCATTGATTTGAAAATTCTTGGAAAAATCAAATAATTATCGGATTTTATTTAAACTTTTCAGAAGTTATTCAGAAGTGAATGAAATTATTTTTGAAATTTTTTGTTTTACATAAACTCGGGGAAAATAGTTTTTCTTTACATATGTTAAACCCCACTAGCTTAATTTAATTTAATTTCAAGAAATTAAATTGTATGTTCAAATATTTTTTTATCAGTCAAAAGTAGATCTCCTTGTAGAATGTAAATCATCCATTTTTTTTAAGCTTTTATTCGTTTTCTGAAAATCTTCCCTGAATTGTAAACTAAAAAATGTAATAAAATTATGACATTATTTAATTAGAAAATCTTTTAATTGCTTTTGTAAATGAGTTATATTTAGGACATTACTGTCTTAAGAAAAAGAATTCAGTTAATAATGAGTTTCTACTAGAATTTTACTCACCGTGTCAAAAGAGGTATTCTATTTTTGGAAGATTTTAAAACCGATAATTAGATTTTATTTTAGAACGTTTAAAAATGTAAGAAATGTCTGCCAGTAAAAAACATTTATTGAAATTGACCAAGTATTTTACATTTCAATATATATATATAACTTCGAGTTGAAATACACCAGAGGATTTTTCATACTGCAAATAGTCAATTTAATACTTTACCTTTCAATTAAAGCTAAAAAGAAATCCTCAAGAGTGCATTTTCATTTTTAAAAAATCTTTTAAAACTTAGGTATGGAAAATCTTGGCGAAAAAGTGTAGGTACCGTTTTTAAATTGAAAACGCTTTCATTTGTTTTTCAACTTATCATTCTGTTTCATTCAGTGGCATAGCTGATCTTCATTTGATTCCATCATATATATATATATATATATATATATATATATATATATATATATATATATATATATATATATGTATGTATTACAATGAATCATTCATACAAAAAGTAGATTAGTAAAAGTTAATGATATAAAATGGCGAAATCCTTTCGCAAACAAAATTTTAATGTTGCATTAACCTACAAACCACTCGATGAATGTTATGATCCTTGTTCTACTACTTTAACTTAATATATACAAATAAGAGAAAGAACAGATAGAGTAAAAATCCACCGTTCGTAGCATTTACTTTTTTAAAAAGTGCTCAATGAAAAGTAGAGCAATATATATAGTATAATATTTTTATTATAAGAGATTTTAATAAAAAAAATTCACATCGCTACACAAAAGCTTTCATGCTTCAATATCATGATGTTCAACTACATCAACAAATGGGAACACCATACTTGGATACATCCATAATACATTTGTCGTCTGCCATGTTTGCTACAATCGTTGGATGACATGTCTAAGCGCCAGTTTAACGTGGCGTGAAAAAATAACTCATCTACCTCCACCCTCTGACCTTATTTTTCTATTTTAGCGTAACTCTGACATTAATTGGTTAATCAAGGCATAGACACTAGTATATTTTTAATTCTGAACTTATGCGCCCCCTAACTTTCATAAAGAGGTAACGATTGTTTTTTCAAAAATTCCCCTCATAAATCATTTTTATCACAAGTTACCAACAATCGTCCGTGGAAGTACAATCATAGTATTGAAACATGAAAGTTTTTGTGTAGCAATGTAAAATATTTTTATTATAATCTCTTAAAATAAATATATTATAATATATATATATATATATATATATATATATATATATATATATATAATGACATGGAAACACTGAGTCCCTTGTCACTACGTACATGGGTGACCACTTGGGAATACCAGGTGTGTGTGTCGGTACTATAACAGATAATTCCTTGAAATTGTTGCTTACCAGAAATAACAACCAACATATGTCGGACACGTTTCCTAGTTTACTTTACACATTTAAAATTGGACAATTTATTATCTGTCTATATTTCTGAGATGAGGTATTATGTACACTATTTACATTATTCGGACTACTGTCCTCATCTTTGTCGCCATATTTATTACAACGTTTCGGCCTTCTTCAGGTGGTTGGAATGTCGAACTGAACCCTATATTTCGCTCACTGGGGTAGACTGTTCTAGTTCCACGTGCCATGGATGTCAATTATCAGTTATCTTCTGTTAATTACCATGTGCCAAGGACACATGGCACAGTGGATAAGGGCGTTGGTTAGATCCAGTGACAGGACCCAAAGAGTGTGAGTTCAGTACTCGGTTAAGACAGTAGAGAATTTGGAGAGGGGAATATAAATGTGTGTGTGTGGGGGGGGTCGAGTGGTTAGAACGCTCGCCTTTTGACTATGAGACCCGGGTTCGAATCTCAATATGGTGAGATTTGTCAGGATGTTATCGAAATGAACGGGTCGACCCCATACAGCGGCACCTTTGGAAAGTGCCCGAACACCATACAACGGGCATTACTGAAGCCATGTGGGTGAAATTAGATCGATGGAACCCTTGGGTGCTGTCGATAACAGCTGAGGGCTCGAGCGTGCTGTCCTTGTTGAAATAGTTATCACACTAGATAACACGCTCTTTTCTAGAAACTGTAGCTAAGGCCTGCTCAGCATAGTTGCAGTATACTTGAGCATGCCTCTGCAATAGGAATTAGGTAGCTGCCCTAGTAGACAGGTATCCTCGAAAACAAGTGGACATATATATATATATATATATATATATATATATATATATATATATATATATATATATATATATATATATATATATATATATATATTTATGTTTTTTAAACCCACTGTCTACCAAGATGAGCAATGGTGAGAGGAAAGAGATCATTCAGGCCTTCAGTAATGTTACCAACATTCATACTCTGGCTTCCATCTTCAAATTCCATGCAAGAACCATCAAGAGAACGGTGAATAAGTTTTAAAAATACGGAACAGTAGAGAGGAAATCTAACCAGGAGGCCACAACAGGAAGAGGGATAATCATTTCATCTTAGAGCTAAAGCGATCAAGTAGAAAAGATCCAACTAAATCCGTAAGACGTTTGGCACGTGAGAGAGAATATTCAGCTATGACAGTCTAAAGAGCACTGAAAAAAAGACTTGAAAATACGTGAAACGGGCGAGACACTAGTTACCCCAGGACAGAAAGTTAGAACGTTAGAGGGGGCGAAGATCATTTTGAATAAGTTGGAAAATATTTAGAAAATATATATAGAATATATATATATATATATATATATATATATATATATATGTATTTGGACTTTATATAAATACTTCATGAGCTTCCGATCCTTAGCTATGATCAATTAATGATGAACATGTCATATTCGTTTATGATCGATTTCATCACGATACTTCTGTTAGGCTTAGAGAGTAATTATATATTCTTATTCTTACTGCTGACAGTGAAGTCTGGTAGTGTTATAAAACCTCAGAGAATTCCAGTAAAATATCTTTTATCATTTCTAAGATGCAACGGTTCAGAGCTTAATCTAACAATTGGATAATTTTGCTTTTACACGATTTGGACATTTTTCCTATTATACTGGATATATATAATATCTTTGTGTATGTGTGTGTATTTGTGTTTTTTATTTTTGAATATTTTACTGCTCTAAATATCATTTACTCTAACTATCGAACATATGTTTCTAGAGCTATTAGATTAGACTTGGTGCTTAGGATGGATTTAGTAAATTTTGTGTCTACAATATGACTTACCGTAAGCGTTGTTTTGCAATGTCACGAGTTATCAGAAGTGAGTAATATCATCTTTTTTAGTAGGTATATCCACATATAAATATATACTTACTAACAGTATATTTTTTTTTTTTACTCATACTTTTTTTTCCGTTTTTATTATGAAGAGTGGCTGTCCATTCAGAACGATACGGACCGTATTTGCTGATCCTTGATCATCCAAGACAAATTCCGGCGGGGTTATTGGATTGGAGAGGAAGTTCCTCGACGAATAATATCTCTCTTCAAAAGGTTCGGTCGCCGGATTATGCACAGGTCGTCTCTTTTCGGGCTTGTGTCGCTGATAACTCGGGGATAAACGCCACGGAGTTTTCTTCTCACTTTTTTCCATTGGACAGGAACACGAATTGAACCATCGAAGGTTCCTACCGTCTGGGTAACAGTAGTTCATCGAACGATGATAGATTGACTGTGTGAAACATGAAAGACGCGGCAAAAATGTATTCGTAAACCAAGGGTAAGCCTGAGCAACGAGGTAAATACAAAATAACATCATAAATATATCACAGGATGTATCCGAAACAAAAGCCATGACACACGATTTTAGCATACGGTCTGGAAGAAATAAAATTTGAATGAATATTATCTCCAAGAGGTTTTAAATTTTCTTTTTTTCCCTTTTCTGTTCAAAATTTGTTGTTATTTGCGAAGGTATTAAGATAACAATGCATTTCGCCTTTACCAAAGTAGATTCTTTGTTAATTTTCATCTCTTTTTGTTGTTGTTGTTGTTGTTGTTGTTGCTAATGATGCATTATGAGTAATTTATATACATATGTTTATGTATACTTATAAACGGTTTATCTTCGCAAAAATGGATGTCCTCGTTGCGTCATATGATCGCTACTGATTTCTATCTACCCTTTTGTTTTTCTTTTCGTTTTAAAAAATGAAAACAGGTTTTATCGCGAACTTTCTTGCGATCATTGTCGCTTCTAATACGATGACGTCATTCAGCGCGGCAAACTAATCACGTGAACTCCAATGTGACGTCGAACGTTCTCCAAGCAGCATGTCACTTTGTCAGCGAGTTTTATTAGGGTTTCATTTGGTTTCTGCTTAACAGCCCGTCAACCGGAATTGGGTGATTAAGGCCAGATAAAGATTTTTTAAATTTCTGAATATAACTATATATATAATATATATATATATATATATATATATATATATATATATATATATATAAAATATTAGGCAGCATATATTTTATATATAAAGAAATAATCATGCATAGAATCAATCAGCAATATTAATGCGATTAATGGCGAAATCACTTTGCTAGTAGAAACAGAATGTATGCATTAAAATACTGTTAATCCATTGAATGATATGATCCTCATTTATAAAACAGTTGTCAGATGTTTCTAGTGTATATTTTTTTAATTTAAGCATGTACTTTCGAAGATCATGTCTCCATCCTCAGGCTGTAGTTTTTTTCCTTTAAAGTTAAAACTTGAAGACGAAATAATTGTTTGTAGACCGAAAGATCTCGAGGTGGTGTAATGGTTAGCAAACTTGTCTCACTTGGACAATTACTGCTGAGTGGTGAGTTCGATTCTCAGTGGGCGACCCTTACTTTCGGCCTTGTGTCACATCGAAGCTAAGCTTCGAAAATCACTATGTTCGACATTGAGGGGTACTTGATTACGGAATAAGTCGTATTAGTTTCTGATTAAAGAAAAAGTGAAACCTGGCTATCCAACGAAATCCGGAAGCCTAAAGCATTTTAGTAACTATATATGCTAATAATAGCAGCATGGCCCGGCGTTGCCTGTGCTTGTTTCAAAAATCGTACGACTCATACAGCAATCGCTATCACTTGACTTAAAATATTTTTGCCCTTCCTTGCCTTTAAAGGAGTGCCCTTTGCCGTGCTGATGTTGCTACATGCCTTACTTCTTGCCTATCTCACATTGCGAATTTTTTCTAAGCTCTATACTAAACATTAAATCTGTTACGAAAAAAGAACTAAACAAAATGAACACAAAACGATCAGCTTTAAAAAAAAGGACTCGTAACTGGCAAAACCGAATGAAAAATGAATGTTAACAACAAATACTTTATCACACCCAACCCAGTTCTGCGGAATCAGAATCAACGTTGAGTTTAAGCAAGTTAATGAGCCAATTGGAGTAAAGTGCCATGCAGATTTAAATTATTCCCACTTGTGACGAATGCAGCTATCGATTTTTTTGCATGCTAGTTAACATTTGTTTCAATCAGCTGTTTGGCTCTCACGCTGGCCAATAGAATCTTCTTGCCTATTCATTGGCTCTCACTCTGGCCTGTAGAAAATGGCCACAAACTACATGAAAACTGCCGTAGAAGCATGAAAAAATCGATTATTTCCACTATCGATGGGAGTTTGGAAATTCAAAGTCGGTCTTGGCTTTCCCGCTAACTTGGAGCATGTGCATGTAAATTTTGGTGCAAATCCGTCGAAAATTGCGACCGTCCATTCGTTACACACACACACACACACACACACATCGTGCCTTTTATAGATAGAGATTCGTTAGTAACTTTATATACTAATAGTATACCCACTTAAAGCCTCGCGTAACTACTAAGATCAACAGAATTGAAGCTGGTATATATTTATATACCACTTATATTTCGAAGCCCCGAACCAACAGGTTGACAAAAGAGAAGTTCAAACAGATGGACGGTGTTGAGATTCTTCCACATCCACCTTTCAATCCCGATGCTGCTCCGAGTGACTATAGCCTATTCCGTTCAATTGCACACTTCCTCCGCGACCAGCGATTCAACACTTTTGATGAAGTGAAGGAAGCTGGTATCTGGAACCGATTCCAATGCTAGCTGATCGCTGTCTAGAATAAAAGACTTAATATTGTAGAATAAATGTTGATGTTGCTCCATAAAATTTTGTTGTTTTCAGAACTTTCTGACCACCTTAATATTTCTTTATGTATTTTTTCTGGATGAATAATAATAAAAATACCTTATTTCGAAAAATTGTATTCAGTATTTTAAAAAAATTAAATAAGTATTCAAAAATTTAAACAAAACAGAAATTAGATTTCATTTTATTTTCACTAAACAAATCAAGAGTGCTTCTAATTTATACAAATATTGACTAAAACCAGAAACTCTTTGTAGTTACATGACAGGTATTTAGAAAGCTACTTGACTAATCCTGAAACTTTGACTTGCCACTTGTAAAATGTTAAGGAAAAAAAGAAAATTAGGGGCGTTCAAACAACCCACATTACTAACGGAGGCATATGCTAATACGAAAAAATACTATTAAAACGAGAGAACAATAAAAGAACAAGAATTAAATCGATAGAAGATAACGATTGACATTGCATTTTTGAAGACCAAAGTTGATTGGGAAGCAAGAAGCCTAAAAATAGTACCACGAGTGAAAAATACCAGAGAAGAAACTGATAGCATAGAACTTGGAATTACACCCCATTAGAATGTCTGATAGTCAACTTCTTGAGAGGAACTCCCTGCGTCTGCTCGGTCTCACGTTGACTGCTGACCTGAGATGGAACAAATACATTGAGTCAATTGCTTCTTCCACCGCAAGGAAAGTTGTCTCTCTGTGCCGCGCCAGGAAATTTTTCTCCCCGGAATCGATACTTCGAATATACAAATCAACCATTCGCCCTTGCATGGAGTATTGCTGCCATATATAGTCTGGGTCACCTTCTGTTTACCTCGGAGTTCTTAACAAGATCCAGAGACGGATATGTAATATAATTGGCCCTGATCTGGCGTCTCGTCTACAGTCACTCTCTCACAGACGCGCCGTCACCTCTCTCTGTCTTTTCTACAAATACTTTCATGGTAATTGCTCCGATGAGCTGCTTTCACTGGTTCCCAGATCCCATGAATTCAAGCGCCCTACGAGGCTGGCATCCCGCTCCCACCCTTACACTGTAGAAACTTTTAAATGTAGCCGTCTCTTCTACTCCAATAGCTTCATACCTCGCACCTCTCGCCAGTGGAACACCCTTCTCAATTACTGTTTCCCTGAGAGCTATAATCTCCAACTATTCAAATGTAATGTTAATCGACTCCTCCAGTTACCTTGATCTATCCACTATCCTTCTCCTCATCCTTTCTTCTATCACTCGTATCTGCTCTCGCTCCAAATCTTCTGCAACCCCCTGCATCCTAGTGGCTTCACGCTTTGCTCGGGGCGTAATGCTTAAAAAAAATCATCTAGCCATTTCAAATATAAAATGATGGGACCTTGCCGCCAATCTAGTACTGCGCTTAAATAAATAAAGCCTCGAAACCATAGAGGAAAGTAATATTTATTTTGAATACAAAAACGTGACACAAGGCCAAAAAAATGGGAATAGGGAAAAGTTGGTTTTCCATCTGTCTTATCTTAAACTTAGCTAGTCATGATTACTAACCCAAATATACAACAGTATTCCTTACATTAAAACAATGCATTCTTACTTATCGTTCTTATACAATATACACCATAATACATCAGAGTCTCTGTATAGTCCCATATGTATAATTTGTCTGGAGTGTGGGATAAAAGTAACTACATATAGGAAAGTTCATCAGAACAATTAGCATGAAAGTATTTATCAAGAAGGCATAGAGAAGCTATATTATGGCGGTAGGAAAGTGACTGAAGACGAGATGCCGGATCAAGACCAATAACATTTCAGATTCTTTTTTTGGATTTTATCTAAATGTTGTACACACGTAGATAGGCAATGTTTAACCTTTGCACCCGCCAAAAAGAAAACGGTGTGCTAAAAGGATGGTGATTCCCTTGACACCGCTATTATACTAAACACTTTTGATACCATCTGCAATGTTTATTTACAAGATTATAAAAACCAAACACAATGTGATATTTATTATTTTACTTTTATGAATATTTATTATTTACCATTTTATAAAGAAATAAATTTAAAAAATCTGTTCATTCAAAAATTTATAAAAAATTACAATATTATCAAAATATATAAACATACTAAAATGGAATATTTACGGTAAAAATTACATTCTTTTTGGTTTGGCTTAGTTTTTTTTGTTTTATGGCATATCATCTTCAATGGTTTATTTACTACAGTCAAAAATTTTATTGCTGGTAATATTTTTTTTCCAAAATTGTATTTCTAGTAATATTTTTTTCTTCAAAAATCTATTTCTGATAATATTTTTTTCAAAAATGTTTAGTTGGTAATATATTTTTTAAGTATTGCTGGTAACAATTATTCCTTGAAAAATTTATTACTGGTAATAAATTTTTTACAAAGTATATTATACAAATTGTATTTCTGGTAATATTTTTTTCTTCAAAAATCTATTTCTGGTAATTTTTTTTCAAAAATATTTAGTTGGTAATATTTTTTTCAAGTATTGCTGGTAACAATTATTTCCTTCAAAAATTTACTGCTGGTAATAATTTTTTTACGAAGTATTTTTGTTATTAAAACCTATTTTTACATTTTCATAGAATTTTAACCTCAGTTTGGGGTTAATTATTTGCCCATAGCTGGGACCCTAATAGGTGTTACCACCCCGGGTGAGGGTGGACTTGGGAACAACAGCAATAAAGGTGGTTCCACGCTCCTCAAAGCCTCCTGACCAGAGGCATTTCTGTTGGACGTAGTTTATCTTCTTACCCAGGACGCGGAGGTAGTTTATCTTCATACCCATGACGCGGAGGTAGTTTATATTCTTACCCAGGATGCGGAGGCAGTTTATCTTCATACCCAGGACGTAGACATTCTGTAATTATGCATAAGGAAAACTTTGTACACACTCAAAATATTGAGTATTCGTGGTTTCGACTAAAATCTAAAATTTAAAACAAAATGTTTAGTTCAGCGGAAGAGATGCTCTCAACCTATTTTAGTGACGAGAGCAAAGGAAAGCAATTCCTGGAAAATATATTTTTTCAAAATTTATGATAAGTTACTTGTCATGTTTCTTTAAATTTTCTTGTTCAGACATTTTTATAAATTTATGGCTGAAAAACGTCATTTTCATATTTATTTCTTTATAAAATGGTGGATAATAAATATGTCTTTATTGTTTGTTCACATATCTCTATAATCTTGTAAATATAAAACTATTCTTGTAAATAAGCTATGTAATAAATAAATAGTGTTTGACATGTTTTCTGTCAGTTCTCAAGAATAAAGAAAATGTATAAATCCACTTTCATATGTTTGGGGTTTAATAAAATTTTTATCATCGCTTTTTAAAACAATAAACATTGTCGATAGCGTCAGAAGTATATGCAGTAATAATGACAGTCGAGACATTAGTGTCTAGGTATGATAAAAATCTGATGCAATCACGGATGATCTAATATTTTTCAAGGCCAAACAAATTTCATCATACAGCCCGAAAATAAATTCATATTACTGCACACCACTGCAAATGAACTACTCAGGGGGAAAATAGAAATCGATTACACCCTGTCACTCTAGTGGGTCTAAAAGTGACCGTTTGGTGAAAGAAAGGTAGCTTCACCGTTTGTTTCACTTAATTTGCACAAGGATGTAAAATTAAATTCTTTCTTCTATCGGTCCCCCCGTTAACCACTACCACCGACCTTTAATATACAGCGATTTGAAACCTTTCTGTTTATACATATTTTACATTTATTCTTATTTGATATCTAAACACGAAAACGTTTACAAGTCCATTGATTTTTTTTCTATACAGAATGGCGTGCAAAAAAGCCATGACCTAGCAGTATGGAAAGGTAACACTAGGTGGCGCCACCGTACGTTGACGCTATGGAAACGGTGTTCTAACGTTAATATAATAATGGATGCAAGATGCCTTTTCAAAAATCGTTATATTGCAAATATCTTCGCGATTCTCTTGTTTTTAAATATTTTAAAACGCTCAGGAGTATCCCTTCGATATCCCGTATTATGTCACATGGATTATTTATAACCAGTGTTTTGTTTTGGTCATCAGCAACAGCTGCAATCTTTCCGAAACATTATCGGTCCCTTATTATTCCAGACCAAAATTCAAGCGAATTTCTTGCGATCATTTCACTCAGGTGTGGCACCATCACCCTAAACGGTGCATATCCTTTTTTTAAAAATTTATACCGTGTTTCTTCTTTGCAGAAAATAATCGATTTTATCTCCATTTTCATTTATAACGTACAAACTTCAAATTTAAATTCACAGGTCGCAAACGAATAATACAAAAAAGACACACTGAAATATAGCCTTTCAGAAGATGTCACAATTTTCAATCAGGTATGGAATAAAATACACTATGATCTTTTTTTAACATAATATAAATAAATTATAACCTGCACTCCATGAAAATGTGAGAAAAATGAAAAGGAAAATTAAGTATCTGTCTATATTTCTGAGATGATATATTATACACATTATTTACATTATTCGGACTATTGTCTTCATCTTTGTTGCCATATTTATTACAACGTTTCGGCCGTTGTACGCTCAGGCCTTCTTCAGGTGGTTGGAAGGTCGAACTGAACCCTTTATTTCGCTCACTGGGGTAGACTGTTCTAGTTCCACGTTCCATGTTTAATGGATGTCAGTCATCAGTTATCTCCTGTTAATTCCCCACTCCAAGTTCTCCACTGACCTTAACCGGGTATTGAACTCTTTCGGTCCTGTCAGTGGATCTAACTAACGCCTTTATCCACTCTGCCATGTGGAGAACTTGGAGAGGGGGAATCAACAGGAGATAACTGACATCGATCAAACATGGCACGTGGAACTAGAACAGTCTACCCCAGTGAGCGAAATAAAGGGTTCAGTTCGACATTCCAACCACCTGAAGATGACTGGAGCGTACAACGGCCGAAACGTTGTAATAAATATGGCGACAAAGATGAAGACAATAGTCCGAATAATGTAAATTGTAAAAATAAAGTATAAAATATTGATTGACCAGAAAGAAAATATTTGAATACAAGCTACATAGAAAAGATACATATTAATATTGACTCAAGGCATGAAAGCAACCAAACTGTCAACATTAAATTAAAAAGTGAAAAATGTGCAAGTTTAGCATTGAAGTACATATACAATATTAATGCTGACTAAAGAAATAAAAACAACTAGAAGTACATATACAATATTAATATTAAAATACAAGAAAAGTAGAAGAACGTATACAATATTAATACTAAAGACATGAAATTAACAAGAAGTACAAATACAATATGAATATTAAAGTACAAGAAAAATAGAAGTACATATACAATATTAATACTAAAGACACGAAAGCAACAAGAAGTACATATACAATATTAATATTAAAGTACAAGAAAAGTAGAAGTACATATACAATGTTAATTCTAAAGACACGAAAGCAACAAGAAGTACATATACAATATTAATATTAAAGTACAAGAAAAGTAGAAGTACATATACAATATTAATACTAAAGACACGAAAGCAACAAGAAGTACATATACAATATTAATATTAAAGTACAAGAAAAGTAGAAGTACATATACAATAGTAATACTGACTAAAGACTTGAAAGCAACCAAACTACCAACTTTAAATAAAAATGAAAAATGTGCAAGTTTGGCGAAGTACATGAAAACTGGTAGGGTAGGGATTGGTTCCTTCATGGCTAGAGTAAATCAACATGACAATACTGGAGGGGTGGAGTAATGTTCTGTACTAATATTGTCGTCAAGAAAAATTGAATTCCCTTCAATTTTAATAATGTAGCCAATATAAATAAAGATAATTATTTTGAGTTATTATAAATCAAATAATATATTTTATTTAGTCGCATCCAAGAAGCTTTAATGTAATGTGTATCTTCATAAATGACAATGCTTCTTCACATTCTGAAAAGCAAATTATTGTCTTCCTTCGAAAAGCCTTTCAAAGAGAACAAAATTAATGTAATGTTCCTCAGCCTTTCTAGCCATAAATCCAATAGAACACTTGCGCTCCGCCCTTAATATAGAATTTCAAGTATTATTTTAAGCTCAAAAAATCTTTGGGAGGCATCATAACTGTTGCAAATAATGTTAAATCCGAAATTGTATAAAAAAATATTGAATTAAATCAAAGAAAAACTGTGAAGATTATAGAATATCCAAGAGCCCTTATTATTTCTTCACGCAATACAAGGCCCAAGAATCTCTCAAGAATCACTAACAGTAGAAACTTACTGAATGAAGTTCTTGTAAGTGCTTAAAGTGAGAAAAAAGAAAAACTTCATAGAATGAAGTTATGTATGTTGGATAACAATAGACCATAAACTTTACAGTTTAACACTTTAGAGTTTAAGATCATAGTTATCGGGAAAAGTATCGTCTTGGAGCTCTGTTCTGCAAAGTAACCGTTCTGTAGAAGAAACTGCCTGAAGTGGAATTTCCTCTTTACTAATAAATGAATACGAAGGGGATAAGAATGAGTCGACTCTGTGGAGGTGGCATGGCGTGTGCTAGCTGTGAATGTCTGAACTAGAGATACTGAAGAATGTAGCGCATCTGAACATTTGCCATTAAAGTAGTGATAGAGTTGCAAGAAGTTAAGCAACGTTTCGACTGCGGGACAGGGATCGCAGGGTGGAAAATAATTATTCATCCGTAATGCTGGGTAAATAGGCATAGAGTAATGGATAGCGGCTTGGGTTGAGAAATCGGAGAGACGAGTTCGAATTCCATTGTATTCACCTACGTTCTAATACCGTTGAGAAAGATATGAACCCTCTACTTCCCCACCCCAAGATACCCCAGCTATGGGTAAATACCAGGACAGACTGGGTTCTATAGCCGTGGGCGGCAATCGGTCTAGGAGAAGGTGATTTTGAATTGAAAACTGGCTATTTTGCCCAAGATATTAATTGCAAAAAACAGCGAGGGTCACTAATTTTTTGTACGGAAAGTAATTATTATTGAACTTTTAAAAGGTAAGATTAAATATTAATGCTTCATCACGTCTACTGTAGCTGCAGTACATGTGGCACCACTACGACCCTGAGGGGCTACGGGATTCGCGAATGCCGGGTAAACGTTTTTGAACCTTGTGAAAGATGCTATGTTCGAATTGGACAACTCCATTTGATATTTGATAGCAAAACTCCAATTTCGGATTGACCAGTTTTTGTCAAAAAGGGCCTGGCAAGAGGTGCCCGGATCGGTATAAAGAACCTAACAGTGTTTCCAGCAACGTTAACGATCGATCGTGTATAAGCGATCCACTTGATGTCTGGAGTAAAGTGAGTCCAAATAGACGTTCAAAGTAATTATCCTCGTCAAGACTATAACCGTTCACTAGAGCTTTAATAAATTCAGGGTCTGCTCGGTGATACTGAAACGTTAATAGTTTGGTATTTGAGCCATTGAATGTTACTAGCTAATTTCTTTCATATGAGCTGTTAGACCTTGATCTGAAGAGAGATCAGCATCCAGGGTATGGTCATCTAGATTTATGAAGGTGCACTCCTAAACCGTGGTACCATCTGTGTATATATTTACTAATCTAATATGTGAAATAATAAAATGATTATTTAATCAGGTATAAGCGATAGTATTTTAATCATATGTGGCACCATTTACGAGGCAGAGAAAGAAAGAGAAAGAAAAGAAGGCAGAAAGAAATGCGAGACGGATCATAGGTGATAAAACAGCCACACACATGGCCTAAGAGACAATGAAAATATTGATAAGTAACAAGTGAAAAAGTGTGTCATTAGAATGACAGGGAATTTCTGAGTAAAAAAAAAAGAAAAGGAAAAGAAAGAAGGAACCAGATGTGTTTTGATAACGGCTATGTTATCTAAGTACGTAAACGAATGGCTGGACCACCGGCCCAGGAAAAATTCAAGTGAAAATGCTATTTCGATAAGTAACGAGAAACAGGCCACTAAAATGGACTTTGGACAGATATGAAAAATTAAATCCCACACAAGCAGAGCGCTGACCGAATTCCTTTCAACAAAACAACTTTGCCCTGCGATAATAAAATTATGTTATCAGACACATGTACCGAAGGAAAATAAATGGGAACCAGAAATGATTTTCTTTCTTCCTTGGAGACGACAGACTGACTGAAATTTTTGGGAATAATTCTTTTCTGAGGCCATGTCGGGAAAACCAACCATCTTGATGAATTAGCGATAAGCTACCTGACAAACGCCTCGTGTTGAACAAAGAGTTGTCATATTATCCGTTCGTGACTAGAGAAATGATAACGGCGATTTTGAAAGGAAGAAAAAGGAAAGAGAAGAGATAATTAATTTTTTTTAGTTAAGCAAGGTATTTTTTTTCTGAAACAAAGCCGCGGATTGTTTACGCCCGACTAAGACATCATTGGTCAAGTGGTGATCACGTGACGCACGAAGGAGGAGGAAAGATACCCGACCAAGACCTCATTGGCCGAGAGTGATCACGTGACGCACGAAGAAGGCTGTCGACGCCCCCATCCAGAGTGTAAGTATGAGAAGCTGCTACGAAGAAGTGGGGAGGGCAGTTCACGCCCCTCAGAAGTATGGTGAGAAAGTGGGAGTGAGAAAAAGTTCCCAAAAATGGAAAAGAGTGGAAAATCCCTAACCAGAAATAAAAGAGGTGGATATGTATTTAGAATTATCGAGGAACCCCCCGGACGCCAACAGACCCACCACGGTTTTGGTCGGCGTCAATAAAAGCCAGGCCCCAACAGGCAGAAAGCAGTTCGGGCCCTGGCGGCAGAGATGAGTGTCCAGAGAGTTCGAGCTCCAGTTTCCAGAGTTGAAGCCGCCTCGAGATAGCTGACCAAGATTCATAAAAAATTCCGGACTCCTCTTCAACCAAGAACAATTATTTTGAAGAGCGACTTAGGACCAGATCACCGAAATAAGTTTTTTTTTCGACTTTCGTCCAAAGACACACCGAAACACAAATTTCTTAGAGAGCAAACAACTTGAAGCGTTAAAACTTGCCTAGCGAAAACGACGTGTTACAATCCACAGAACGGGTCGGGAGATAGATGCAGTCTATTTGTATCGAACAACTAGACATAAAGTTTGTTACCTTTTTCTTTGATACTTTGAACTTTTTGAGTTTTCATTTTATTTTCTTTCATGCATATTGTGTGTTATCACCCCCGTTGAACTCAATTTGCATTACGGCCCCAACCACTGTTTGATCTCGTCTGTCTAAGATCAATTCACAACGTGGGTAGGCAGACTGGAGATCAATGCAGTTACCTTGGTAACCAGGCGTTGGAAGCGAGTTGGGAGCGACGAGGCTGATATCAAATCTAACCAGATTCCCACCCGAATCACCAAAAGGTTAGAACGTCACATTTGGGTGCCGCGACCGATACCAAGCCAGTTGGTCGTCACAGGACGAGACAACACGACTGACGCGACAGGCGGACGTCACGTTTGGAGCAGCGACACCCGGACGGAGCAGCGAGGAGCGAACAGCTGGTGCCGCGGCGAAGACGTCACAATTGGTTCTGTTTGGGGACGTCACAACTGGCACCGTGGTAGATCAGGATAGAACGTCACAGTTGGCGCTGCGACCGGGGGACGATGTCACACATATATATGTTTCTGCGGCCCATACCTTAGATTTATTCATAAACTAACTTAAAAGCCACCCTATCGGCCTTCATCAAAATAGGTAGGGAGGAGTAGGAAACAATGAACTACAGAAGAACTCGAAAGTGATCGCGGCATTTTAGTATAGTGTTAATATTTAAGCTTCACTTTTAAAAGTTCAACAATAATTCTTCTGCCGCCACTTAATTTAAAAAAAAAAATGATATATGTATATACTTACTTTCCGTACAATTACTTTTTTTTTATTTCATGGATGACTCTCGCTGTATTTCGCGATTAATTTCGATTATAAACAAATTTATTTCCAACTTATAAAAACTGTTATCGTACAACAAAATTGTCGCAAAAATTTACATACAAAATGGCCGAAAATAATCGCAGTAATGAAAACTTGGGAATCCAAAATTTCAGGATTGCGGATCCGGATCTGAGCCGGAATGTTTTTAATTTGCTCACGGAGTTGGCTTGATTCCAAAATGGTATGATATGTTGGGCTAAGACCTCTCAGAGTAAAGTTGAAAATGTGTGACACACTGACATTCGCATTTATTATATCGATGGAAAGTTGGCAAAGCTGGACATTTGTGCTCGCAAAAAAAAACAAAATCTGATTGTCAAAAGGACGGTTTCTTCTTTTACACCGCCATTATTTTTACTACACTTCGGTAAGGTTTATTCTTTTAAAAAGCGATGAATGGAATTGTAATAATCCTAAACATAAAAATATGGATTTATACATTTTCTTTGATTTTGAGAATTGATAACAAAAATAAAAAGTTTTTTTTTTATTTATTACATTGCTTATCGTAATATGTGGCAAAAAATATTTGCTAATTGCTGATTGACACGAACTTTATAACATTGGAAATTATAAAGATTTTCTTATAGTTGGTTCACAGATTTTAATAATTTAATAAATGTTTATAAATAATAAAGAAAAGAATGAGTATATGAACTGGCTGAATAGGGAAATAGATATAAGCATGAAGAAGAAAGGAAGAAAGAAATGAATAAAAACAAAGAAAGAAAGGAAACCATCGAAGAGAAAAGGAGTCGATACGAAATAGTTTTTCAAGGGTAGATGAAAGAGAGAGAGAGAGAGAGAGAGAGAGGGGGAGATGGGGTTAATTAATGAAGAGTAAAATGATAAAAGAGATTACAGGGCAAAAAAACAAAGAAAAACGAAGAGGACAAAGAAAGAAAGAATGAAATATAGACAAATAAAGAAAGAACGGAAGAGGAAAATGATGTGATAAATAAAGAGTAAAGAAAGAAAGAAAGAAAGAAAGAAAGAAAGAAAGAAAACATGCAATCAAGCAAAGAAACAATAAAGAAAGAAAGAAAGAAAGAAAGAGAGAATGAACTAGGAACGAAAAAAGAAAGAGAGAAAACATGCAATCAAGCAAATAAACAAGAAAGAAAGAAAGAAAGAAAGAAAGAAAGAAAGAGAGAATGAACTAGGAACGAAAAAAGAAAGAGAGAAAACATGCAATCAAGCAAAGAAAGAAAGAAAGAAAGAAAGAAAGAAAGAAAGAGAGAAAACATGCAATCAAGCAAATAAACAAGAAAGAAAGAAAGAAAGAAAGAAAGAAAGAAAGAAAGAGAGAATGAACTAGGAACGAAAAAAGAAAGAGAGAAAACATGCAATCAAGCAAAGAAACAAGAAAGAAAGAAAGAAAGAAAGAAAGAAAGAAAGAAGAAAGAAGGAAAAATGAAAGTGGTAAGATAAAGACAAAGTAATAAATAATGAAAGAAAGTTAATATGATAGAAATGCATAGAAAAGCAATAAATGTATTAAAACAAACGAAAGGGAAAATAGAAAATACAATGTCCAACTTGGAACAAAGAGAGTGAAACCAGAGAATTGGAAATTAGTTAATTGGGAAAGAAAGAAAAGTGAAGGAGATGACAGAATTAAACAGAAAATAACCAAAAAAAAAAAAAAAAAGAGAGAAAGAAAACAAGTTAATGAATGAATTAAAAAAATATATTCAAGTTTATACCTAACAGAGGATAGAAATAATTGCGTCTTAGTGGCATTATCGCCTTGTTGGGAGTGAAATAGCTAAAAAAAGAAAAAAATGAGGAATGGGAAAAGCAGCATCAGCAATAGTAATCTAGTACCATATAAAATTTAAGTTAAAGAAGAAAAAAAATGAACGAATATTATAGAAAGAAATATCAATAATAAACAATACGAAACAAAAATGGCTGAAATGAAAGATGAATTGTTTGAAAGAAGGAAACGAAAGAGAAATGTTAAGATCGTGGATTTTATTGCTGAGTGAAAGGAAAGACAAATTGAATGAATGAACAACGAGAAAAGGATAGCGAATAAAATTAATTAACTTAGATGATAGTAAAATAGAGAGAAAAAAGGAATAGAAAAGGGGAAAATAAAGAAAAGAATGAGTATAAGGACTGGTTGAATAGAGAAATAGATATAAACATGCAGAAGAAGGAAAGAAATAGAGAATAAAAACAAAGAAAGGAAACCAACGAAGAAAAAAGGAGTCGATACGAAATAGTTTTTTGAAGCGTAGAAGGAAGAGAACGAAAGAGATAGATAGATAGATAGATAGATAGATATAGAGAGAGTAATTAATGAAGAGGAAAAAGATAAATTTATGAATAAAAAAATGTTTTCCTATATATTTCTTTATAAATTGTTAAATTATACATTATAAAACCCAGGTTGTGTGTGTGTGTCTGTATGTTTATATATTGGATCGGATTTCCTACATTTTTCAACCGATTTCAACAAAACTTCACAGGACTACGTAAAATTACCTTGCGGTGGTTCTGACAGCGCCAAAAATTGGAAAAACACAATTGTTTTTGCACGAAATCAGTTTGAAAACACGATCAAGAGGCATCTCGAGAATGAAAGGGGGACAACTCATATCGAGTTATACTTATTATTAAACCCAGGTTGTTTTGTGTGTGTGTGTGTGTGTGTGTGTGTGTGTGTGTGTGTGTGTGTGTGTGTGTGTGTGTGTTCGTTTATATATGGGATCGGATTTCCTACATTTTCAACCGGTTTCAACAAAACTTCACTTTTTTTTGGCAGGTAGTGTTTCTTATTATCTTGCACATTTTTTTTTCTTACAATTTTTTTTTTTACATTCAGAATGCTTTAAATATTCCATTTACAAGACAATTGTTTATAATAAAATTCTATTCACTTGATAGACTCATAACGATTGAAAACAATGTTTTTGTTTGAGTTTAGGTTTGACCAATTTGTAAAAAAAAAAAAAAAAAACTAATTAAGACATGCGTGTCCGTCAACCTTAAACAATAATCTTTGTCAATTTCATTATTCAGTCTTTATGATGGTCGATACTTGATCTATCTCTTACTGTTAAATCCCCGGGTAACGCCAGGCTCTACTGCTAGTGATAGATATATTCATTGTATTAGTTTTAATAGTTTTAGTTTTTAGAATGTTGTAAATATAAAATTATTCTTGCAAATAAACAATCTAGGTAATAAATAGTGTTTAATATTATTGCTATAAATTCTCAACAAATAAATGTATAAATTCACTTTCATCATATGTTTAGGTTTTACTCCATTTCTAATAATCTTTTCTAATAAATATTGCCGAGGAGTAAAGGTAGTTAAAATAATAGCAGTGTCAAGGGAAAAACCATATATATATATATATATATATATGTTTTGAACAATAAAATATATTAAAAAATATAAAAAAATCAGACACACTGTTTTTTATATTAGGTTCCTCGACTAGTTTTGGCCAGCATGGCCATCATCAGGAGAAAAAAATTCACCTTGTTAGTAGCAGTGAACTAAAGGAATGAATGACTTTCTAAAGAAAATAAACGTTATCTGTAGTTTTCATTTGTTTTGTTTTTTATCGTTAATTTTGGTCAGTCCTTGTGTTAGTCAAACGGCCTCTTTTAAGTTGATTTTAAGATAGAGCCTGGATAGATTCATGCGGCTATGAATTCACTCGATCATTTTGACAGTTTTATTGGTTCCTGGGAAGTGAATGTCCTTGTGTTAAGTGTATGCTTTCATTTGGTTCTTTGGAAGTGTGTATGATGTGTATAGTATGTGTTTGTGTATAAGTGAGATCTCAACACCTCTACAAGCATGTCTGTCTTGTGTGGGTGATAAATATGTATATAAATGTGCATATATATATATATATATATATATATATATATGTGTGTGTGTGTGTGTGTGTGTGTGTGTGTGTGTGTGCGCGCGCGTGTGTGTCTGTGTGTCCTATAAGCAAAAAAGTCTGGGTTCTTCCTCAGAATTTCGTTAAATAGCCTAAATATTGTATGTTGGACGCCTTTTTCAAATCTAAGAGAAAATGGCACCCGCACAAAGATGTGGGCAGCAGAAAAGACATTACAGATCTTTTTTGTGAAATATGGAAGACAATGAAAATTTGATTAATTTTTTTATTTAGTATTTCCAGCGTTGTTGTTTTTGTTTCTTTTCATTTGGTCGGAATAAAGGGAATACAACAATTTTCTACAAACTTCATTGTCCCAGGCGCTTCCGGCCATTTTTTTTCGCCATTTTCAATTGTTTTGTTTGTTTGTTTGTTTTTTTTGGCTTTTTTTTTTTGGTGTTGTTAGTTTTTCTTCATGTTTTGACTACTTAATTTGTAAGTTACTTTTGTGTTGTTTTGAATAGAAGCGTTTATTCCGAGCCATGTTGAGCGTGGCTGGAATTCGAACGAGCGTATTTTTATTTTTAATAAAACTTTCAACGCTCCATTCTATTAAATGAGGTGAGGTTGATAGTAGGAGAGAGACGTTTAATATTCAGGGGCTCTCATATAGCGAGATGTTTCCAGTAAAACGAATAAACGTAAAAAAGCTGGATACACTCTTTACCAACACACACACACACACACACATATATATATATATATATATATATATATATATATATATATATATATATATATATGTGATGAAATGGATTGAGTCCGACAATTACTTAATATATTTTCTGTTTACACGTTATTTTTATAGATACAATTTAACAAAATGACGCTTTCCGTATAGGAATACAGGTTCGATTCCTGTTGGTGAACGCATATTTTGTATGAAATTTTCTCGAATATCCAGGCCGGTAAATGTAACTAATATAGTTTAAGTAAAAAGAAAAAAAACAAAAAAAAAACAGTGTTTTACTTAAATAAATTGTATCTATAAAAATAACATATAAACAAAAAATACTAATGTTCACCCAATACAAATCCCAAGAGCCACTCAAGGGAGAAGGTTACTGTGTAAAGTTGTATGAACATAAGAATAGGCTGGAAGTGAGTTTATGCAGGAAACAACGGTTAAGCCTTGACTTGAAGAGGTCAAGTTTGTACACAAAGCAGCAGTTCTTTGAAAGCTAGTGCTCGTGTGGAACTAACTTCTTACTCTTGGTATGCCAAAGAAATGGAGATGATTCAATCTTGTGGACGTGGCATATCGCGTCTCAGTTGTAAACGTCAGGACCGGTGAGATTAAGGACGGTAGCTCATCAGATCACATTCCATGGAAATAGAGATGGAGAATCGAGAGGCTCACCATATTTCGTCTGGGGGAAAAAAGTTTATAGTGTGGAAATGAATTAATCACCCAAAAGGTAGGATTGAAACCTTTGAGCGCAAGACAGGCGAGTGAGGAGTGGGAAGCTCCAGTCCAAATGTGATACTGTTTGTTGTTACAGCGATAAAACATAGGAAAGTTTTCTTATGGATAGAAGGAGCGATATACTGAAAGACTTTAGAACAACAAGGCTTAATACCTAAAATCTATGGGAAAAGATTGACGATTCAATTCCCATATAGATAACACCTGGAATTGGTGTGTTGAGGGTTTGAACAATGGAAAATGACCCAGACTGAGAGGGCAATGATGACTGAAATGTGTTATACGCAGCTGCAAATGCAAGCTGCAAAGCGAAAACTTCATTTTCGTAATCAACGAAATTGGGGTTGATTTCTCCTGGTCGAAAGTTGAGTTGACATAACAGGAGGGGGTGGATAAGCCACAAACGCTCACTGACGAGATTTAGTGAGAGGTAATAATATGAGAGAGTGGAAAAAGGGAATTTCCCCAGAATTATGAAGCTGACAAAAAAGGGGATTTACCGAAATCTCCCTATGCACCGTGGCTCACGCCAGTTTGAGCAAATGTCAATAAATACGAATGCGCGAAGCGAATTCGTCAGACGGAGACGGAGACAGGAGAGAGACGGCAGAGATTTCGTCCCAGCCACCAGTCTTGATACACCCCACGTGATTGCCTGTCGATAAGACCCCCCAAACTTTACTAAGTTAACAACAATATCACTTCGGATTTAGACGCGAGTTGGGCTGATAATTGCATGCGAACTTTGATAAAACAATTATTGAACGAAGGACTGATATAAAAACAGTATTTACTTTTTGTTCAATTTATTCCAGTCTTTTTTGTCTGTACGACTTCGCCCTGATTGGAGCAGCCCGACACGAATATACCTGCTGCGATTCGATCTCGGCCTCCTTATGATCAAACTTAAATCACAACGTGGGATAAGGCAGGCTTGAAATCGAAGTGATCTTCATCGATCAGACGCGGTGTTGGAAGTCTTGGGCGACCGGCTAGGGTGTTGCACGATTACACAAATATGTCAACAGTACTCAAATTTTGGTCTGATTCAGCATGTCTTTTAATCAGTATAATCCCAGCAAGGCGACAGAGTCACTAAGACGCACGGGGATATTGTGAATGACAGAGAAACCAAAGTCTTTAGAAGAAACAGGGAGAAAAGGATAAAGCACAAATCCTGTTCAAAAGAGCGAGGAAGTGTGTGAACCGGGCGATAGCCGGACCTGCATCTTCATATTTAATGTATGATATATAATTTGTAATTATGACTATATATATATATATATATATATATATGTGTGTGTGTGTGTGTGTGTGTGTGTAGAGAGAGAGAGAGAGAGAGGGGATGACTTGTTTTTACAGAGGTATAAAGATTTAGATAAAAAGGCTGTTTTTATATTGGTTGTGATTATATGTAATTATATAGATTTAATTTTTCGCTAGGAAATATTTTTCTTTCATGCCTCTAAATTCAACTTAGAGGTACAAAGAGTCCAGGTTGAAATGGGAGTCTATCTGAAAACCTTTCATTCTTTGTTCTTTTCTTTATTTCCTCATATAATCTAAGACAACAGGACGCCTGGATCCTTACTCACACGTGACGTATCGCCTATCCATAGTCGAATTTGAAGTGTCATAGATAAAGAGACAAATAGAATAAAGACAAAAATGAAAACTTTTCTTTACTGACACATTTCGTCCTTTGATGGACTTTATCATGTCTAATGAAAGGATTTTATTTTGCAACAATTATCTATAAACAAATTTAAAGAATGCCACACATATAAAAAGAGAAAATAGCTTAGTTAAATGAAACTTTCTTGATAGTGTCGTTATTGAAATTTACCAAAAATGATAATTAACACCGATGTTTTTTTTTTTCAATTATGTCTTTTTCCTAAAAGCTATACTCTTCCCAAGTCATCACACATGACCATAAAAATATTTGAAAAAACTAACAGGGAACGGTTATATCAAACCTTTTTTTTATTTAAAGTTTGCTTACGGTTGGTTTGTTTTACGGCATATCAACCTTAATGGGTTATTTAATGCCGACAAAGGTTTTTATTGCTGGTAATATTTTTTTCAAAAATGTATTGCTGGTAATTTTTTTAAAAATGTATTACTGATAATATTTTGTTTGTTTCTTTGTTTGTTTTTTAAATATATTGCTGGTAATAATTTTTCCTCAAACATTCATTGCTTGTAATAATTTTTTTTTTTACAAAAATGCATTGCTGGTATTAAAACCCATCTTTACCCTTTCATAGTGTTTTTATCCCAATTTGAGGTTAACCATTTATCCACAGCTGCTACCCCAACAGACGCCACCAACCCGAGTCAGGGCGGACCTGGGAACATGAGGTGGTTCCACGCTCCTCAAAACCTCCTGATCAGAAGCCTTGCTGTCAGTTGTAGTCTATCGTCTTATCCATGACACGGATGTAGTTTATCGTCTTACCCAGGACGGTTATTTAACGTAATTAAATACATAAATTAATTTCTCTAAAACTTAAAAACATAAATTAATTTAATCTAAAACAAAATAATAATTTAAAAAAATCTCAGTAACAAGAACATATTTACTCACTTTCATTTATTGGCATTAAAATACATGAATTAATATCACTTAACGTCTCCCATAGTTTATCTTGACTTTTACAGTTAGCCAGAAACCAGAAGAAAATTTATGAGCATTCAAGAATTTTGAAAATCTGACGATATTTTTATTTCTGTTTATAAATACTTGATACAAAATACAATCCTTACATTTGTCTTGTCAATGTTCGCACAAACTCTCGAGATGACTTGTGACTTTGGGCTGACAAAAAGACATCGAAGCGAACCATGGCGTCTACTCACCTGTACTCAAAGGGATTGAAAAGTAAAAATTTCAGGTACTTTCCAAAGGTCGAAAACATTAAGCAACCCCTTTCCCGAACGAACATGGTGAGATTCGAATTCATTTCCGATAGTCGGAAAGCAAACATTTAAGCTCGTTTATTCATTCATTTTTTTCTTCGCGTATACGTGTATGTGTGCGTATACGTGTATGTGTGCGTATACCTGCTTGTGCATATGTGCGTGCGTGTATATGTGCGTCTGTATGTATGTGTCGCCATTGTCATGGAAGATGGGGGTGGAAGAGATTTCAATAAAAAGGATACCTTTTTTTTTTGTCTTTCTTTTATTTTTTTTTGTTTTTGGTCTTTCTTTTATTTTTTTTGTTTTTTGTCTTTCTTTTATTTTTTTTTGTTTTTTGTATTTCTTTATACACGTGGCAAATGATTGTTCAAATATTTAACGGAGCAAGACAAAGAAAGAAAGAAAGAAAGAAAGAAAGAAAGCTTGTTAGGCCTGATGTGCTTGGAAGGTCGACTGCTATAAAAACTTTCGCCGAGGTTGAACAAAAAACTCACATACGATTGCTTTAAAAACGGCACACGTCTCGGCACGCGTCAACGCCGGCCTCCTTCCCACCCCGTGAGCGCTACATTATTTCGATACCGAACGCAGTGGATATTTAAAAAAAAAAAAAACAAACGCGCAAGAATGGAGTGAGATTACTGTACAAATTCATTGCAGCCACCAGAGACGAATACGTTAAGCATCGCCAAAATAAGCATTTTACAACATCGTCAAAATTATCCTTGAACACAAATATTTTCACCTATGCAGACACACAAGGTAAATTAACGGGAGTGGTTGATTTTTGACATTCTAATTTTTTGCGGTAAAACCGAAGATTTTTTCTAAATTATTAATTATTATTCATTCAGGCATTTTTATTATAAAAAAAGGCTAAAAGTGAAAACTATGTATATTTCAACTTATGCATTTAGGTTTTCTTTCAATTTTAATTTCTCCCTAAGTAGACTCTAGTACATCAATAAGTCCATAGCCAAATTGATGCAAGAATCATTTATTCTATGTAAGAAATATATATTTTCAGCATAATCGTATTCTTTGCCAATGCACCTTATCAAGTATTATCTCTTAATCTAATAGATCGATAGAACAATATACAGGGAACATTTCACATAAGAACTATAAAACCTAGTTATCACGCACACATAATCACAGACACACTTATATATATATAAATATATATATATATATATATATATATATATATATATATATATATATATATATACACACACACACACACACACACACACACACACACACACACACACACACACACACACATATATATATATATATATACATACACACATTCAACGGCTTAGGAGTAGGATCTTCGACCGACGCCAATTCAGCCGGGTTTCGATCCTAGCTTAGAGGTAACCGGACTTCTAGCTACACTGATGAGCTGTTATACTGTGAAACAGCCTGCCTGTGGATGACCATACAAATATATATATATATATATATATATATATATATATATTAAGAGCACGAAACGCGTATACCTTTTGTCTTTATTCGCACACACACACACACACACACACACACACACACACACACACACATATATATATATATATATATATATATATATATTTGTGTATATGTTGTGTGTGACTGAGTGTCAATTTTCATATTAAAACCGGTATCATTTTACCATATGCTGATATTTATTGTGTCCGTAACGCACGCATACACTAACACAGACACATACGCATATATATACATACATACACACACACACACACACACACACACACATATATATATATATATATATATATATATATATATATACAATCGTTCCTACCTGCACCCACTCTAAACACATACACAGCTTTTTATTTCTGCTTGACTTGGATCAACTATTTAACTTTTGATTCACGAGATGCAATAGTCCCTCAGTTCTCACCATTTGATGCCTTGTACCACGCTCTATTAAGCTTATTACAAATGTATATTACCACAAAAATACACATGAAATAATATGAAATACTAATGAATAATACTTTTACATAGAATCTAGAAAATATTTTGTTTGCAAGAGAATTTCTCACCGACATACATGCATGCATATAAATACTTATATTTTATTTAATCAAAGGCGATAAAAAAGGCGAAAGTAAGGCGATAATGCCACTAAGACACAAGGTGTTACTGTGAGTGAAAAAGAATAGAAAAATATATAAAACTTATGATACGAATGCAAATATTTTAAGTCAATTTCACATGTTTTTTTTTTTGTTGTTGTTGTTTTACTATTCTTCATTTATAAACACGGTTTTCGGTGAAGTTTTCTTTTCATACAAAGTTTGCATCAATCTAGAGACAATTCGCTTATGTTAATTTTGAAACAAAAATGAAAACGCATACATATGCACGCTAACACACACACTCACACACACACGCGCGCGAACACACACACACATATATATATATAAGTATATGGATAGATATGCATTTTTATGCAAATGTAGTAATGTACCTATACTGATATTCACCTGGATGGAGTACCCAGAGAACGACATCTCGCCCGACGACCAATTTGGATTAAAATTGTACCGTTGAAGATGAAGACAATACAAAGCCTCAAGGAAGGAATTTACCCGATTGAATACAAGGAAATATGACAACAATTATTATTGTTTGCTGGATATATATCATTATCTATATCTATCTATCTATCTATCTATCTATGCTTCAGTTGAATTTGGTTGCTTCGGATTTAAACAGACCTACACACGCACACACAGTAAGAGAGAACATACACACACAAATGACACGCACATACACAGACACACACACACACACAAACACATACACACACACACAGAACCCCTCTACATATATAATTGTTTCATTGTTATTGCATTTTCCCCATTTTAAAAGATGTTGTACATTAGGTTCAAATTTATGAAGAAGAAATAAACCATATTTGACGGCATATAAGGTGTACTTTTTTTTTTACTAAAAATATCTTTTAAAATTCCCCTGCGTCTTATATGCCATATGTAGTTTTAAAATTCGCGATAGTCGGCCGAAATTATCTACCTGGCAACTCATATTAGCTTAGACTTTAGAGTACCTTTTATATACTTATTGTCATCATTTAAAAGGTTTTTATGCAGATTAAAAGTGTTATCATTGATAATATTATTATTATTAATTTCACCACGTTTAATATTGTACTTCGTTTCACTAAAATTATATTCAATAAATTCAAATTATATATTTGTAAAATATATTTGTTTCGTTAATATTTTTCTTGCGGTAACTTCCGGTTGCATTGGTATAAACACAATCAGAATTTTTATATCGAAATTGTTCCAATAAGATGTTTACACAAGGCAGGTTGTACAGATCATATAAAGGATATGATAAAAGTTTTTATAGGCTCATGTTCTTTTTTCCATTATTTTTCGCTCAATTGTAATCATAAAAAATATACAAATATTACCTCATAAATATAGCCTAAGCTGTAATAATTTTAATAATGACTATTTTTTTCTTGATTTACTCTGCTGAAATTGGGATTCGTTTTATACACCAGTGCGACTTCTATGCCGTCAAATACGGTATCTTTCATCTTAAAGCGCATGTAAAATATTTAATATTCCTATGAAATAATTATGATACGTATAAATATGCGATATATTTTTCATGGGTACAGACGGCTCCGTATAATTTTTTTTATATAACGTCACTTTGGATTAATTTGAATCTTGGCTTTCCACAAAAATGTTATGGTGTACTTGATAATGAATCATAAAGTCGAAGGTATTACAGATTAATTGCCGATGTTGAGAAAACAGTGTCCGATGTACGGCGTGGTCCGAAAGTCTTGTCACTCTACATAATATAATTTTCTATTTCAACCCTCTACGGGTTATTATCAAGGTGAGAGTCTCATGTGAACGATGCCAGAATACCTATCAATTGACGGACGCTGTTGTAGGAATCAACAGGACATGGCGCCGCATCATTTTGTGCCAGGAAAATGATGATGTTCATACAGACCTTCTGGATGAGTGACAGAGTCAATGAAAGTGAATAAACTGAATCTAGTACATGTGCTTTGTATTAACTGTATTACTTGTTCTATTGTTCGCATTACTTTCTTTGGTAGGTGGTGACAAGACGTTCAGACCACCCTGTATAATAACTGTCAGAGGTGACTGTCATATGTGAATCGCCCATGCCAAACATCTTATGGACTGAGTTGGATCTTTTCTAATAGATCTCTTTAGCTCTATTGAAATGCTGATCCCTCGTCCGGTCGTGGCCATCTGATCAAGTTTCCCTCTCTACTGTTTCCTCTTTTTAAAATTTATTCACCGTTCTCTTGATGGTTCTTGAATAGATTGGAAGATGTAAACCAGAGTATGAATATTGTTACCATTACTGAAGGCCACAATGATCTTTTTCCTGACACCATTGCTTAGTTGGGAAGAAATGGTGGGGCTGACACAAAACGATTTTAAACTATTCTTTTTATAGCTGAATAAATCAAAGGGTTTTTTTTTATTGATTCGTACAACAAATGGTGTCCAGATGGCTAAAAAGCTTATCTAAACACCTGGAAAAAAGAAACTCAACTTGTTTAGTGATTTTTTTTTTTTTAGATATTAAAAAATGTTTTGATGGAAAATTATCCTGGCATACGATCTGAACAATTTTGCTGTTACAACCGGTATATATATATATATATATATATATATATATATATATATATATATATATATATATATATATATATATTATGAAATGGACAAAGTCTGGCAATTATTTTAAGACATTTTTTTTATTATTATACGTTCTTTTTATAGATACAAATATTTAAGTAAATGCTTTGTTTATAATAAACAGTATTAAAATTTATCGACCTTAATGTCCAAGAATTTTTCATTGAATATATGCATCCTCCGACAGGAATCGAACCTGTATCCTATACTGAACCGTCACATAGCCTGACGTGCTTTACCGATTTGGCCACAGAGGAGCGTTTCGGTTAGAAAGGTCGATTTTACTGTTTTTAAACTACAATTCTCCATGATTTTCTCTCGTACACTCATATCTGCTCGATGCGTATCCAAATGTAAACAAATGATAAATATAAACATCCTAATAAATAGACCATATTGAGATTCGAACCGAGTCTCATATATATATATATATATATATATATATATATATATATATATATATATATAATTTTGGCTGAAAACCAACAAAAACTCTTTGCTCATGATTTTTTTAATTTTGTTTTTTCTATATTTCGGGTGATTTATCCGGTTTCTGGATCATATTTAAATATAAATGGTTCAATTTTAAATGTGTACGGTAAATTCCGAAAGTGATCCGAAATATGTTGTTTGTTGATTCTATTAAGCGACGGTTTCAAGCAATCATCTGTTATACCACCCGCACACATCTAAGCTTACAGCTCCTGGTATTCCCAAGAGGTCACTCATGTAGGTAGTGACGAGACTCGACGTTACTCAACTTCGATGATCGTTATTTCACCGTGATATATATATATATATATATATATATATATATATATATATATATATATATATATATACTGGACTCTCCCGTTGATTTCGTGTTATGATGGTCAAGCAACTCAGTTCCTACTGACAGCCAGACTACCCGCACATATGATTTGATTATAGTGAAGGCTTTTTGGAGAACCACCCACACTTTTTGAAGGGCCGAATACAGAGACCTAGTTTACTAAGTGCTATAAGGTCCCCAAACGACTCTCCGCAGGGTTTGAATTCAGAATTGTCCTTCTCCTAGACCAGTTGGCATCCAAGGCTATAGAACCCTGTTTGTCCTGCTATTTAGAGATAGCTGAAGGAGAGGGAGAATATGAGGATTCATGCATTTCCCAGGGGTATTAGCAGGTAAGTGAATGTAATTATATATACATACATTCATATATATATATATATATATATATATATATATATATATATATAGATAGATAGATAGATAGATAGATAGATATAATTAATATAAAAATGTGTATAAATATAAAAGAATATAAATTCAAACGTTCATTACATTCATTTAAGAAAGGCCTCAATACAAGAGTAGAGGAATTGATATTTATTATAAACTGTTACATTGGAACATGCAAGTTACCACGACAAAAATGAATATTTTATTCCAACGGCTTCCCATACTTAATACTTCTCGAATTCACTCTCGCGTGGTCATGTGTGACGTCATGAGCTGCGGTGCGATTTTCGCTTCCAGCGTCTTATATGCACGAGTTTGTCGTTGCCTGGAAATCTTCCATGTAAACAGAAACAGACTATCATCACATTCTTGTCCGTGTATTGCATAATATATTGTAGAGTAATTGTCATCTTTGATAATGGCTTATGTAAGCCGAAAGCTTAGATAGAAAAAATACGTATCAATATTGTGATTTTCTTTCAGACGACATGAAAAGAATTTACATAAAATAAGTAGGCGACATTTGTCTATATTATTTAATGAAACATGTATCAATATATATATATTTATATATATATATATATATATATATATATATAATACGTATATAATTAATATAATAATATATAATCCCAATGTAAAAGAATATAAATTCAAACGTTCATAACATTAATTTAAAAAAGGCCTCAGTATAAAAGTAGAGCAATTGATATTCATTATAAACTGTTACATTGGAACATGCAAGTTACCACCACAAAAATGCATATTTTTTTCGACGTCTAAAGACATCTCATCAGGTGGTTACCGTTGGTGCTAATCAACATTTTTGTCGTGGTAAGTTATTTTTTGTTGACTCTGTGAATAGGTAGATGTTTTTATACTAATTGTATTGTTTTAAATCCCGAACACTGTCAGCACATAGTGGCCGTGTTCATAATTGTTATTATTAGAAGTTGGTTTCTTCTTTTTTATTATTAATATGCTAATATCGATTATAACTGCTTAGAATAGAAACAGAAAATTATACTCACAAGGTACCCCTTGAAAATCAATGATGAGTATGCCGAAAGGATTTAGAAAAATAATCTTCTGCTTGGTCTTAATCCTCTTAAAAGAAATAAAACTGTAAGACGACGTCGCCCATATTCAATGAATCATGTATAGAATAAAGTTTGTTGCCAAAATATATGATAGGGAATATATATATATAAAAACAAAAAATTTATAACAGAAATTTATAAAAACAAGGATCTTTTCATTCATAACAGGTTCGGGTTTTTTTGTATATTATTTGAATTGTTTGCGACGATGGATTTCTCGCCAATTAAATCATTTACCTTTGTATTTGTTTTGTATGAATAATTCATGAATTTGTAAATTTATTGCACCTTTATCGAAATTATATATATATATATATATATATATATATATATATATATATATATATATATATAAAAAGAAATATAGTCTTAAGGTGTGCTATATTTATGGGATAAAGTGCTCAATATCAGAGATAGAGCGTGTGTAAATATAAAAGTGAACATAGCCTGACGATTGCATATAGCATGAAACAGACTGTCGCCTCTAAGTGTTGACTTCTATGTTCACTTTTATATATATATATATATATATATATATATATATATATATATATATATATATATATATTTCAATTCATTCTCGCGTGGTCATGTGTGACGTCATGAGCTGTGGTGCGATTTTCGCTTCTAGCGTCTTATATGCACGTATTTATCGTTGCTTGGAAATCATCCATGTAAACAGAAACAGACTATCATCACATTCTTGTCCGTATATTGCTTAATATATTGTACAGTAATTGTCATCTTTGATAATGGCTTATGTAAGCCGAAAGCTTAGATTTGCATTAAAAAAATATGTATCAATATTGTGATTTTCTTTCTTCGTTTAATGATAATGTTATTAAGCTTATCGGACGTTATGAAAAGAATTTACATAAAATAAATAGACAACACTTGTCTATATTATTTAATGAAACATGTATGAATGAAAAAATGCTGCCGAAATACACACAATATATATATATATATATATATATATATATATATATATAGATAGATAGATAGATAGATAGATAGGGTATATCAAATATATTTCAAACTTTAAGGCGGTTCCTAACATCACATGGAAAATGTCCATATAGACATATGTCCAAAAGGCCATCGTTGTACCTCAACACAACAACTCATAACCAATGTTCAACATGTCTTCCTCTTGCTTCTACACACCCATGCACCCGTCGGATCATCGACTGGCGAACCCATTCAAATACTCCCACGCAGTTTCCAATTGTTTCACTGCCCCCCATCCCATGACACGATTAAGCTTCTCTGCATTATTAATGTCTGCTGCTTAAAGCAATTGTTGGAGCCACAGATAAAAATCGAAACTATCCATCTGTCATGGTAGATGTCAGCCAGTGCATCGCGAACAATGTGACTAAAATGTGCTGGATCCCCATCATGAATGAATCACACGCGTCTTCGTATTAGCAGGGGTACATCCTCTAGCAGGTCTGGAAGCGTGTTTGAAATAATGTTCGTGTAGACAGCTCCCGAAAGACGTGCTGGGAGAACATATGGACCTACCAGAGAGTCACCTACAATTCCAGCACACACATGAATCGTAAATAGATGCCGATGTCTAGCCTGTATTGTACAATTGTTCTTCTATCTCTTCCAAATGTTGCTTCATACGTAAACAAGCCTGAAGAGAAAAACAACGGGTCGGCCGTTTGTGCAATAAACCACCGGCAAAACTTCTCCCGTAGTGAGTGATCAGAGGGCGGAAGACTCTGCACACGTTGCAAACGATGCGGCTACAGGAGCTGATCTTGAAGCACCCACATGCGGCACTATAAGATGTATGACCTGCTAGGGTCACTTAACGTGTGCTGATACCTAGATCGTCCCTGACATGTTTTCTTCGCGGTCAGGCGTACGAGCGGATCTCGGTATTCCTCGACCCATAGTTTGTGGTACCACGGGTCCTATCTCAACAAGCGAAAATAAACATTAGCAAAGTTGGATGACTTGGCCGCGTTCGGTCTGGAAACGCAATCTGATACAGCCGTGCAGCCTCCCGTCCATTTCCATTCGCGCGACCCTATGTAAAAATCATATTTGTCTGCTCACGATATGAATTTTTTGCTATTGTTAAAAGGAAGACTTCTCATTTAACTCACTACTACACACGTTAATCGCTGAAGACAGAATAGCCAAAAATGTACACGAATGACAAATGTAACCTAGTTTACATGGCAACACAGCACCATTTACCTTAAACTCTCTTTAAACTTAATAACTCGAGAATGAGGTAATTGTAGACATATGTTTATATGGACTTTTGTCCTTGTCTTGGCGTGAGGAACCCACTCCCAAAGTTTTTAAAATTATTTTTGGTACATCCTGTATATACAGAGTCCGCTAAAAATATATACACACTTCAGGAAAGGAACGACTTGTCTTTCGTAGTTTTATCAAATTGCGATAAGAGTTCTATATTTGAACTTTGTGGAAATTATGAATTTCTCTTTCAACAAGACAGCACACGGGACTTCTACTTGGAAGACGTGCGAGCTTATCTGAATGAGAATTTGCAATTTGATTTAACACCTGCAGACTTTTACCTATGGGGTACCCTATAGTATAATGTGTACCGCAGAAAACTGACTGCATTGGCGGATGTTAGACAAGAAATTGAAAACGCATATGCAGCAATGCCACTGGACAATTTGGCCAATGTTGCCAAGCACTAGTTCGCCGTACTAATAAATGTCTGAAAGATAAAGGCCACCATTTTGTGCATCCCTCGTGATTGTTGAGTCCAAAGGTAACTTGTATTGATATCGTGTTATTTGTGTAAATTTAGTACATATATATATATATATATATATATATATATATATATATATATATATATGAACATTTCTCTGATTTAACCAGTAGAGAAGACAATATTTATGAATAAAAATGACAATAGGAAAACAGATTCATAAAATCAAAAGAAAATGGTTGAATACATCAACACAGATATAATGACAATATTCTCTACACGTGACAAATACTGACGTTATTTTTCAGTGAAAAATATGAAAATAGCGTTTCTCTACATTCCAGTTGCTAGGTACATTCTGTTTTTGTTTTTATTAGTTACTTTGTTCACTTAATTTCATTTTCGTATTTTGCTTTGATAAAGTCCACATTGGACGAAACGCGTCAGCAATTACCAGTTTTCCTATTGTCATTTTTATTCATAAATATATACATATATATATATCGCTCTCTCTCTCTCTCTCTCTCTCTCTCTCTCTCTCGACTCTCCCGTCGACTCGACGTATGAGGGTGAAGCAGATCAGTTCCTAGGAAACCGACAACAACACATGAGATTTGATTATAGTGGTGAAGGTTTCGTGCAGGACCATTCACACTTTATATATATATATATATATATATATATATATATATATATATATATATATATATATATATTTTTCTTTTATGAAGTACATTTTTTTATGGACTCTCTAGATACACCCTTGTGCAAATTAATTGAAACAAACGCCTTAGTTTTCTTTTTTTTCACCATACGGTCAGTTTTAGAACCACTAGAGTGATTTCTGTTTTTCCTCAGATTAAGTCGTTTGAAGTGTTATGCAGTAATATGAATTTATTTATTGCGTTATCCATGATTGCACCAGATTTTTATTATGTCACTATTGTCTTGACTCTCGTTTAGTTGTCTTGTGGCCATTTTCTGTAATCCAAGGAAGCGTACGAAAATTGTAATTCTGCCCAAACACACTTGCAAGCCATACTACTGAGCAAATCAAAGTAATATACACTGGCCCGAAAACTCTTCTGATTTAAATCCAATCGAGAATCTGTGGTCAATCTGCTAGGTACGATCTCGCTGAATGGACATACGAAGTACTAACACGTGCACTGGGTCATGTTACATTGGGAAAATACGAAAAAAAATGAAAATAATAACCGAATTATTTCTTTAGTTTCAATTAATTTGCTCAAGGGCGTGGAGAGACAAACAAACAGAGACTGACTGACTGACAGACAGACAGACAGTTTTCAGGTATGTTATTCTTTAAAAATATGTTAAATCTTGAGTTAAAACTGAAGTTGATATTTTACCGCTGACGTTGCAAAAACATTTTTTTCAAAATCATGTTTTTTTACTCAGTTTTGTTGGCATATTTTTTACTCAGTTTTGTTGGCATATTGTTACAATCAGTTGAAATATTTTAAATTGTCCCTCTTACCTTCCACCCGTCCCCAGGAAAAAAAAGGATATAAAAACAATATTTTTATCTTTTTTTTTTTACCTATCTGTGTAGGTCACGTGTATGCAATCTCAGGTGACATTTAAGCATTACTTTCGCCCGCCGGTCACAGTCGACAATCTCTCTCATGTGCTCGCATGCCACTCCCTCATACAATTTGAGAAGGAAATTCTTCTCACAGTTCTTAGCGCCGCAGATTCTTCTACAATTTGTAGTCTTTTTACTTTGTTGTTTAACCATGAAAATCATTTTTATTTTATAGAAAACCAGAATATTATCATTTATTCGTTTCGTTAAATCCATCTGTGATTCAAGGGGCGCACCAAAAATAATGCATTCTATTTAATTAAAAACAAACAAACAAAAAACTGAGAGCGAGGCTTATTCTACACTACTGCAGCCTCTTTCTCACCGATCAGATGGAACGTTGCAACTCTATCGCTAATTCCTTTGTAAACGTTCAATCAGTTCAGATTTTTACTATTAAGAAACACCGTGTTACATCCACAGAATCGAATCACTGTCATTTCCTCCGTATATCAAGTGTAAGAAGAAAGCTCGAATCAGTAAATTTTTTCTCAATAAGTTATAACTTTTGGAATAGATTCCCACGTGGATGCTTCCCTAAACACTATGGACTTTTTGGAATAGATTCCCACGTGGATGCTTCCCTAAACACTATAAACACGATAAATATTTTGGAATAGATTCCCACATGGATGCTTCCCTAAACACTATAAAAAATATAAACTTTTTGGAATACATTCCCACATGGATGCTTCCCTAAACACTATCAAACGATTTAGTTTCCTTTTTGTCATGTAATTTAATAATTGTGTCTTTGGGCAGCAATTGCTGTTTTATACATGTTTCATTGAAGACGACTGACAAGGTATTGCGAATTACTTTCCTTGTATAATGAAACCTATATAAAAGATATATTGCGCCCGAAATACGCAATTATGAAATTACATGACCCGGCAGCCAACAAGCAAAGTAAATTGCAGTAATTTTCTAAGCAATCAAACTCAAAAACATTTTTTGACCAATCAATCAATATCTAAAAATAAATACACTTAAATTCGCCCTCGACCATTCTGTGCCCCAACGGCTTAGTGGTAGAATCCACACGACTGACGCCAATTCAGTCGGGTTTCAATCTTGGCTAAAGGCAGCCGGATGTCTAGCCACACTGATGAGCTGTGATACAGCAAAATAGTCTGTCTGTGGATGACTATATATATATATATATATATATATTCTAATCATTCAAGCCGAACAATGTATTTCTAACCAATCAAACTGACAAATATATATTTAAGCAATCAATCTCAAAAATATATTTTGTAACCAATCAAACTCAAAAGCCGTCAAAATCCAATATATTATTTTCTAACTAATTTGTTTCAAGAATATATTTTCTAACCAATTCGGAAACAGAAATTGATAAGCAGTTCATCAGAAATAAATTTATGATTCTTCTGCTTTGAATTTGTTTCAGATCATAGAAGAAGTATAGAATTTTCAAGTGTTGAACTTTGGGTACTCGTCAATCTCCTGTTCCTAACTAAGAAAAATTCCATATGTACAGGTTGCGGTAAAATCATCTTGTTCATTTCTAGGTTTAATAAAAGTAAAGAACGAAAAATGTGCTTTTATTTTCGAAATGTACATCTAATGCCACTTTGTTCCATTTCGTTTTAGAAATTAAGTCAGTCAAGTGGATAACGTTACTTTTCACACACACTTGAAGGCAATAACGAAAGTTTGTCCATAAATGGAACGGGTCATTTCATGTAGAACGTCTTGACAAATGGCATATTTTAATTGTTCATTAGACCCAAGGCGATGTGTGTATGCCTTTGATTTCAGACATCCCTACAGAAAAAAAAAACACAAAATGCATGGCTTCGAAATCAGATTATCGAGCGGGCCAACGCTCTTTGTGTTGCAGTTACCGATTCGTTGTGCTTGTTTTCACAATGAAAGCACAATATACATCCATACAGTTCATGTTGGCAACTGAAAATGAAATGAAACAAAATGGCGTTATAAGTATATTTTGAAAATAAAAACACATTTTTTTGTTCTTAATTTTTTTTTTAACTAAACTGATTTGAAAACAAATATTACTTTAAGTATGAAATATCGCAGAAATACAGTTTTAACACAACAGTAGCTGTTTATTTAAGGTTTTGACAGGTTAACAGCTTGACTGAAAGTCGTAAGTTTATCTAATTTTTTCTCTGGTGGATATATCTGTAAACATACTCAAGGAATATAAAGTCAGGGTCTTTTATATAATTCTTAACTACCCACTAATCTTTAAAATTTAGGAAACTATTCTCCGTAATCTAATGTTTTATTGAATTTTAAGTACATTGGCTTTAAATTTACTATAGTTATCGCTCTTATTTTCCGATAATGTCGTGTATGGACATCCATATTTGAAAACTCGGCACGTTTATACATATAGAAAATAAATACAAAATTATTTTAAAATAAAATTGCAATGCATTTCCATTTATGGTTACTAAATATAATTTTTACTTAATAACAAGTATCACCTGAAACAAATTAAGACAGAATTTTAAAAGTTTTTAAACTTTCTAAATTATTATTAATTAAAATTTTAAAAAAAGATGAAAACAGTTCTTAGATAGAACATTTGGACAGTTTGTACACACTCTGTGTCTAAAAAGGAAACACTTTTTCGAACACAAGAAAAGTTAAATAAGAAGCTTAATCCTAGTAACTTTTTTAATGAAACATGCATCAATGATGTATTGCTGCATAAATATACAATAATATATATATATATATATATATATATATATATATATATTTATGTATGTATATATATGTGTGTATATATATGTGTTTATATATATATATATATATATATATATATATATATATATATATATACATACATTACGCAAAAAGGAATATGATACGAACATCCTATTGTAACAGATATATTTGCCAAAATTGCACAGTTCTTTGATGTTACAAGAAGTTAGTTGGTCTTCCGCTCAACTGTATTTAAACATAATAATGAAACATGCATAAATGAAGTATTGATGCATAAATACACTGTATATATATATATATATATATATATGCATGCATATATATATATATATATATACATATATATATATGTATACATATACATACATACATATATATATATATATATATACATATATATACATGCATATACATATATATATATGCATACATATACATATATATACATATTCATATATATATATATATATATATATATATATATATATATGTGTGTGTGTCTATACATACTTTGCACACACAAACACACACACACACACACATATATATATGTTCAAACATATCTTATTAAAAATGTCTAAGATATCTGATCATGAGCCGTTCCAAATATATTTGCTTTAATTTCGGAAGAAAGCACACACACACACACACGCACACACACATATGTATATATATATATATATATATATATATATATATATATGATGAAAATGCTTGATTGCTTTTAAGCATGAAATTTAATGTCCCTTACACACACACTCACACACACACACACTCATATATATATATATTGTGTTTGAAACGAGAGAAAAACTTGTCGGTTAAATAAAAAATATACTCATGTCGTTTCCTCGTAACCCCAACGTTTTCATTTGCCAAGTTTATATTTCGACGGAATCAGTCTTAAAGTTAAATTCGACTGTAAATGCATCAGATTAAAAAAACATCCTGTCATGACAAGTGCAGTTGATTACGAGGGTTATATTTCCTTTAGTTCTTTTTGGCGTTCCTTAACATATTTATTGGAATCTCAGTCTTTAAAATCAAGTTTGTACAAGAACAGCCTCACTTGTTTATGAAATCTCGCCTCGATAAAAAAAAAAAAAGAAGAAAGTTTGTATTTGGTTTTTGAATTCTATTATTTTATTTGCTCCACTCATTCTAAATTTTCTTTCTTTCTTTTTATATGTTCACTTTCCTTCCCTTTTAATAATCTCTTGAGTAGAACATTTGTAACGGGATCTTGCAACAGGTGCAGTGGATTTGACAGTGTCATATTATTGCCTGTGACACCAACAAGAGTAATCACCTGTCTACACACGGAGGTACTCACACAAAAACACGCTCACACATACACATATGCATATATAAGTGCGTGTGAGAGAAAGTTAGCGTACATACACACATACACGCATATGTGGGGAAAGGTGAGCATCTAGGTATATATCAATTCTGTGTGTGCCTGCCATTTTATATATATATATATATATATATATATATATATATATATATATATATAATATTTGGTGCAATTCAATTTATATTAGAATGAATCATTCATACAAAAAGTAAATAAGATAATCATATAAAATGGCGAAATCCCTAAGCTAACAACATTTTAAAGATGCGTAAACCCACTAATCTCTCGTATTTAAGAAAGACCTTATATAGCATATAATTTAAAGAAAAAATAAGTATCATAACATTCATCGAATGATTAGTAGGTTAATAAATCTTTAAAATTTTATTAACGAAGGGGTTTCGCCATTTTATATCATTAACTTTCCTTTATATATATATATATATATATATATTGCACATCAAAAAAATCCCAAATTATCTCATGTAGGTATAAATTTACTTCAACCAACGCTAAGTACTTTGGTCTTATTCAACCCCGGCGAATCAGGGTTTTTAGAATTTAACTTAGCAATCGAGAAATTGATACCGAACCTACCCAAATTGACGCCTCAGCCATATAAAATGCCCGAGTCGGTAGTGAGGGGGTTTACGGAACGTACCTCCCTATATGGGTAAACTCTAGGAAAATGACTATTCTGTTTTCAAAATCTATGAAGAATTGCTTGGAGAACCTGTCGCACACTATGCGAATCATTTATCTTTATTTGGTGCTTCCAAAAAGTGTGGCTGCTTCTGCACAATCTTTCGTTAATAGAATCACATCATGTACGGTTAGTCGATTCTGCTGAATTCTCATAAAACAAGGCCTGCACAATAATCGACGACCACTCTGTCTACCCAGTTCCAGTCACAAGGCTTAAATCAACTTGTGGTATGGATGTTTGGTTTAGTTTGTTTGGTTTTACGGCATATCAACCTCAATGGGTTATTTAATGTCGACAATATTTTTAGGATAGATTCGTATGAATAGAAAATGTATTCGTTGGTTTAGATTGGTTTGTTTTGTTTTACGGCATATCAACCTCAATGAGTTATTTAATGTCGACAACATTTTTAGGATAGATTCGTATGAATAGAATATGTATTCTTTGGTTGAGATTGGTTTGGTTTATTTTGTTTTACGGCATATCAACCTCAATGGGTTATTTAATGTCGACAACATTTTTAGGATAGATTCGTATGAATAGAATATGTATTCTTTGGTTTAGATTGGTTTGGTTTATTTTGTTTTACGACATATAAACCTCAATGGGTTGTTTAATGCCAAAAGCATTTATTTATTGCTGGTAATATTTTGTTTTGTCAAAAATCTGTTTCTGGTAATATTTTTCCTTCAAAATTGTATTGCTGGTAATAATTTTTTCAAAAAGTATTGCTGGCAATAGTTAACTATTTGCGCATACCTGGGATCCTAACAAGTGCTACCACCACGGGTCAGGGTGGACCTGGGAACACCAGCAATTAAGAGGTGGTTCCACACTCTTCAAAACCTCCTGACCGGAGGCCTTGCAGCTGGATGTATTTTAACGTCTTACCAAGGACGATGTGGTATGGATGTGTGTATGTATGTATTTTTATTTATATATATATATATATATATATATATATATATATATATATATATATATATATATATATATATATATATATATATATATCATCTGTTGTTTTCTTAAATCATTTGTAATTTTCATAAATAGGAATGCGCTTGAAATGATTAGTGTATAGTTTTAAACTTCAGATATTAATGGCTTATTAAATCCGATACCGTCGAAAAGATAATGTAAATTTATATATATATATATATATATATATATATATATATATATATATATATATATATATATATATATATATATACATATGTTTGTATTTGGGCAGCAATCCTTTTTTATACTAATTTCGATAAACACAACTGACATATTACTGCGATTAAGATTTTTTATCTAATTTTTCTTGCGTTCGTATAAGGCTTTTCTTTTCTGGACATAAAGTGAGTAAATTTGGATGATTTTTATTTGAATTTTAAACTAAAACAGGAAAGAAAGAAAGAAAGAAAGAAAGAAAGAAAGAAAAGAAAGAAAGAAAGAAAAGAAAGAAAGAAAAAATAATGGAGATGGGAAAGAATGAATCCATACATAAATGGAAAGAAAGAAAGAAACTTTAATAGATAGAAATATGATGCGACATAGAAAGACTGAAAGAAGTTGAGAGTGTTATATATATATATATATATATATATATATATATATATACATGTGTGTGTGTGTGTGAGTTGAAGATCAAATGTTAATCAGATATGGATATGAATTAAATAAGGTGATAAAATAAAATGAAAAACAACTAATCTTCACAAATTAATCTTCACAAATTTACATACACATGAAAATCATCTACGGTTTTAAGACACGTGACACGTGTCTGACCAATGAGGACTGACCCACGCATAATTGAAAATATCAGTGTTTCTGTCTTTTTGTTTGCTTTTTGTCAATCTCTGACGAAGCTTTCATAAAAGCGAAACATGTTAGATTGAGATACGTTTCGTAATTCTTCTTCATTATATATATATATATATATATATATATATATATATATATATAGAGAGAGAGAGAGAGAGAGAGAGAGATACAGACAGACAGATAAAGGGAGAGAGTGATCTTGAGCGAAAGAGAGTAATATAAATTGAGATAGAAAGTAAGAACAAAAGAAGCTGATACAGATGAACATAGAAAGAAAGAAAGAAAGAAAGAAAGAAAGAAAGAAAGAAAGAAAGAAAGAAAGAGTGAGACAGAAATAAGATGTGATGTAAACATAGTAAGACAGGAAGTCATATAGAAAAAACAGAAAGAAAGAAAAAAGTAAGAAAGAAAGAAAGAAAGAAAGAAGGAAAGAAAGAAAAAAGTTAGAAAGAAAGAAAGAAAGAAAGAAAGAAAGAAAGAAAAATACTGAGAAATAAAATTGGAAATGAACAT
>CAHIKZ030005610.1:1087500-1122500 GCA_903632075.3 Acanthosepion pharaonis
TTCTGAATATTTATGAACGATTTTAAATTTGGAAATTTTGAGTAACTGTAAAATATATACTTGTTGCAAAATAAAACCATCACATTTGGCTTGACAAAGTCCGTTCAATGATGAAACGCGTCGGCTAAACTACGTATAGTTTACCTCGTGTCTTTTTATTCATTTTGTCTCTTCTACAGATATGCTCAACCTGAGAATATATATATATATATATATATATATATATATATATATATATATATGGGTTGGTGTTCTTGACAAAATCCAAAGAATAATCGGCAATGTCATTTTGGCCTGTCGTCTCGACTTCAAATATTTTACGGTAATTGTTCTGATGAGCTTTTCTCTATCGTACCTAGATTTTATGAATTTAACCGGCAAGGTCTCATCATATTACAGTTGAAATGGTTCGACGTAACTCTAAGTTCTATGATAACAGTTTCACTTCTCACACTTTTAGAAGTATCTTATTCCAGTGTCACATTTTCCGTCTTCCGTTAAAAGACGTCCTAGATATTTAATTTTTTGGACTTGCTTGTATTTACTCTCGTAGTTCGCATCTGTGGCTGTTTCGTTTGCTGATAGGCATAAAACCTGTTTTGTTTTGTTTTTTTTACAATTGATTTTTAATCATTTATTCACGCTTTCCTTTATTAGATTCTGTAGGAGTTCTTGTAGTTTTCTTTCCGTGTCTGCTATCAACACTATGTCATCTGCATATCTTACGCTGTTAAGATTGTCGCCGCTGATAATGAATCCTGGCAGGACTTTTAATTCTCCCAGGATCGTCTGAATTATAACCATCTCTTTTGCCTATGTTTAAGATTTCAAAGGCTAAAAATATTAAATTTTCAGAAACCTCTATTGCACATTTAAAACTAGGTGGTATTTTGTCAAGGCATTTAGTAAATTATCAATAGTAGGAAAATGAAGCTGAGTCCAATGTGACTTCAATTTTGGGGGAACCATTTGTAATGTCTAATGTGTATTCCTAATTACTAATTATGTGTGGCAGTAAAGAATAAATTTGGAGTACACTAATATACATTAATTTCTGCATCGCAGCAATTACACGGTACACGGTTGATTAAGGGAAAAAAAAGTTGTTATAATTTATGACAACGCAAGATCACATATTGCAAGAATAACACGTGACAACATTTCAGAACTCGTTTTGTCTTTTTTTTTTCTTTCTTTTTTTCTTTCTTTTTTTTCTTTCTCTAATGAACTGTTTTGCGATGATTGGAAAACGATTCTATCAAGAAAACCTTATCTAATGAAAACCAGTTTTAAGGGTTCGTCGAATATCTCCCTGTTATGGCAATTATATAAAGAAAGCGCATTATGCTTTGCCATTGACCACTAGTTTTGCCAAGATTTGTACATTGGTAAGTCTCATAAATATCAATAAACAGAGCCTATGCAAGGGTCGCGTTCACATCCGAATCTATGATACACCACCCCAAATTTATGAGACGGGGCCCCCCACTCTACTACATATCAATTTTTATAAGGTAGTATTCATATAAAATACAAATTGTATTGTAAACCAATTATGTACAATAATGGATCATATGTAAAATAGGTGAAGAATTCAACCAGAAAAAAACGAAAATAAATTTAATGTATCTAAATACAAATTAGAGACATGTCATATTAGATCATTCCATCTTAAATAAATAAAAAATGTTTTACTGCAATTTTTAACATCAGCTTGAGATGTTTCTTCTTGAAAACTTGAATATCTTTATTAACACATTCAACATTATGAAAAAATGATCAGTGGAAAATGTCATGAAACTATTTTTGACCTTAGGTATCTGGTTGAGACCCGGAAGGAAATGTGTATAAAACAGAAATCCAAAGAAATATTATTATTATTATTATTAGTAGTAGTAGTAATAGTAGTAGTAGTAATAATAATAATAATTATAATAATAATAATAATGTGTCACTTTAATCCTATGAAGTAGATTTAGCAGAGTAATTTTATTTTAATTAAACTTTTGAAAACGAGAACTTTGCTGATGTTGCTAAGCGTGTATTCACGTAAACGCTAATTGTGAAGTCCGACAGTAAATCTGCGAATTAGAAACACAAAATTGTATTAGGGGAAAAAACGGTGTTATAGAAATAAATAATCAAAATCTTCAAATAAGGCTATTCAAATTTTCGGACAAATTTGTTAGTGCGTGTTCTTAATTGTTCCAATAAAGAAAATAAATTCCCGCCGAAAAATCAAACTTCAGCTTGCACCTGCTTCGAGTTGAATTTAATAGGAGAAAAGAAACAACATCCCTCCGGCGATACAAACAAACTTGCTGAATTTCGTTTAAGTACTACTTTTAATTTCCCGCTCTTTTTATATATGAATTAGTAATTTATCTATCTATCTATCTATCTATCTATCTATCTATCTATCTATCTAATTCTGTTCATTAACACGCTGTCCATCTATCTATCTCCCTATTTCAGCATATTCTTATCTATCTATCTATCTATCTATCTATCTATCTATCTATCTATCTATCTATCTATCTATAACTTCTTTTCCATAGACGCAACGTTGCAAGGCTTGTCTCTACTCTGACACAATTTGTATGGCAATGTGCATATACGCTTCATTCTTTAGATTTAACAATTCATACCGTTAGAGCTGAGATACACTACACCCTTGTACAAAATAACTGAAGCAACACTTTAGTTTCCTTTCTTTCACGATACGGTCAGTTTAAAACCCACTAGAGTGACAGGGTTTAATCGATTTCTATTTTTTCTTCAGGTTAGGTCATTTGCAGGGGTGTACAGTGATATGAATATCTTTTCGTGGTGTATGATGAAATTTGTTTGGCATCCGTAATTGTATCAGATTTATATCACGCCCAGACACTATTGTCTGAACTGTCGATTAGTTGTACTACGGCCATTGTCTGCGATAGACTTTACTCCAAGCAAGTGTTCGAAAATTGTAACGCTTCACGAACACACTGGCAAGCCTTACCAGTGAACAAATCAAAATACTATTATAGACATGCTCTGAAAACTCTCCTGATTTAAATCCAATCGACAATCTGTGGTCAGTCTGCAAAAAAATGACTTCGTGGAATAGACATACATAGTACTAACATGTGCACTGGGTCATGTTTCATTGAAAAAATACGAAAAATGTAAATAATAACGGAATTATTCGTTTTGTTTCAATTAATTTGCATAAGAGTGTATGCTACTACTCGAAGCATCCTCAGCTGCTCCATATTCCACGTATAAGAAGAAGGTTTCTCTCAGACAGACTTCCATGTGGGTGGTTTTCTGAACACTTCAATCTTGACTTCTTCGGGTCAAAGATCAATCGTTTTCTATCTTCTTTATTCTGTTGATCTGCACTTCCTATTAAATACTCTTCCATTCATATCACACTAAATGTTATCATTGCCTTTTCGACTGTAAGTATCGAGTGGCTCTCAAGGCTTGTTAAAAATGTAACCTAAATATTACCAGTAACACCGAACCATAAAAATCCGAATTATATAAAAAAAATAATGTTCTTTATGATTTCCCATGTTATTTGGTAGATTTCATCTCATCTCATATATATATATATATATATATATATATATATATATATATATATATATATATACACAGACATGACAGAATTGAATAGACGCTCACAGAAACCGTTTATTTTATTAAACAAGTAATTAATAGAAATGAAGTAATTATAAATGGTCACAAATTTAATAACTAATAATTGGTTGACATCCCTTTTGCTTTTTTTTTTAATGCAAGGACCCTTCTAGGCATGCTAGCGATGAGTTCACGAATATCATCTTGAGGGATTTCTTGCCATGTTCGACGCAATAATCCTAAAAGTTTGGACTTAGAAATGGCTTCCTGTTCTTTTTGCGGAGTTTTCAATCTAATACGCCCCAAAAGTGTTCAATTGGGTTAATATCCGGGGACTGACTTGGCCATGGAATTTTATTGATCCCATTTTGTCTCAACCAATTTTGCGTTGCTTGAGCAGTGTGACATGGAGCTCCATCTTCCATAAAAATGGAGTCAATTTTGCTCATTCCACTACTTGAGAATATTGGAAGGAGCCCTTTCTTTAATATAGAAATATATTTGGTTGAATTAATGTTTCCTTCACACTCCACAAGCTGTGAGTGACCATCACACCAAATTGCACCCTATACCATTACTGAAAGGCCCCCATGTTTCACAGTTGGCTGCAGTCTTTTAAAATCAAACTCTTGACTACAGAGTCTCCATACCCATACTCTTCCACTGTCGGAAAATAATGCGAATCTTGACTCATCAGAGAAAATGACAGTGGTTCAAATGGTCACAGGTCTCTCCACCATCTCATGAGCCCAATCCTTTCTGCGTTTGATATTGGCTGGACGGAGAAGTGGTTTCCTTCTCGCAGCTCTGCCATAGTAGCCCAGCTTGTGAAGATACCTGATAGCTGTTCTGGGACTGACATGAACTTGTGTTGCTATGTCAGAGGCCTTGCAACGTGGATCCTGTTCAACATTTCTTTCGACAAAACGCATCGTTCTTTCAGAGGGCCCATGGCGGCCTGGATGAGGTTTTGTGCACTTCTTGCCCTCTCTGGTGAATTGTACGATTACTCTATTAACAGTAAAAAGGGATATTGAAAGATTTTCAGATATTTTCCTTTGACTAAGACCACCTTCATGTTGGCCCATGATACGTCCTCGCTGAAATTCGGATAACTCTGATGCTCCTTTGGTTCGTGGCATGTTCCAGTATTGTTATCTGCAATTTTAATCAAATAATCTAAGTTAATTTATCTTGGTTATTAAAAAAATCCGAAATAAAATTTATGTTGGTGTCCAGTCAATTCTGTCATGTCTGTATATATATATATATATATATATATATATATATATATATATATATATTGTGTATTTCGGCAGTAATCCTTCAGTTATACATGACGACAGACAGGGTATTACGATTAAGCTTTTTATTTCATTTTTCTTGTGTTCAAACAAGTGTTTTCTTTTTTGGACACAGAGTTTGTAGAAACTATCCAAATGTTCTGTAATTACGAGCACTTTCGGCTATACTTTTAGCCCTTATCAAGGATGATTTTATTTTATTTTTATTTTTATTTTCAGTTTGAGTGTGCGCGTTGTGTGTATGTTTCTGGTGTAATAGAGATGTTTTATTTACCGAACACAGTGAGCACATTGTGGCCGTGTTCGTAGTTAATATTGTTAAGGCTTCCATTATTTTTAATCTTTTTTACATGTGGTACAGGTTATTATGTTTGTATTTTCTACTAGTATGTTTCGGATGGAGTTTAGTAAGTTTGTGTGTTTAAATGGATTCTAACAGAACTGTGATCAGATAGGTGCACCGTAAGGCGTCTGGATAGGCATGTAGTCGTGTGGCCGATGTAATTCTTTATGAATTTGGTTTGATCAGGAATATAGATCCTTAAGGGGCATTTGAACTTATACAGGATGCTCGCCCGTTGTAATTTTGATTTTGCTGATGTATTGTTACTTTTGAGGATAAGGTTGGCTGTTTTAAATTTTTTGTAGTAGATAATTAATTTGATTTTTTGTTCGGGTCAATGAAAAAGCAGAAATAACATCATCCTTGATAATGACTAAAAGTATAGCCGAAAGCGCTCGGAATTATAGAACATTTGGACAGTTTCTACACAGAGAGGCAAACACTTGTTCGAACACAACACAAATTAAATAAAAAGCTTAATTGTAGTACCTTGACTGTTGTCTTTAATGAAACACACACACACACACACACACACACACACACACACACACACACACATATATATATATATATATATATATATATATATATATATATATAGAGAGAGAGAGAGAGAGAGAGAGAGAGAGCCGAGTTCGAATTCCAGTCGAATTCATTACATTCACCTTGGGAAAGGTATGGATCCTCTACTTCTCACTCCAGCTATGGGTAAATAGCCTTGGATAGAGAAGGAGAAGGACAACTCTGAATTCAAAACCTGCGGAGAGTCGTTCGCGGATATTGTGGCACGTAGTGCACCAGGTCTCTGTAATCGGCCCTTCAAAATGTGTGGATGAATCTGCACGCGGCCTTCAGCACTATAATCAAATCTCGTGTGCTGTTGTCGGGCTGTCAGTTTCCTGAAGCCGATACATGCGGGTTTGGGGACCGCTTGTGAATTCCAAATTCCCATGAAACTCCAATATTGGAGCCGGCTCAACCCACCCCGGGTGAATGCCGTTACAGGTAGGTATATATGTGTAATAAAAAAGAGTAGGTATATATGTGTAATAAAAAAGAGTAGGTATATATGTGTAGTAAAAAAGAGTAAATTATGACAAAAAGAGTAAATTCTTATATTGCCCACATATACATCACACTTTCTCGTAGATTGATTTGCCAGTTGATACATATATCAAGCATCACATCACAAACAACTATAAACAGAAGATAGAAATTAAAAGGGAAATAGCAAAATGCAATGAAAGGGAATATTTAATATTCAAGAAATCATTATTATACAAAACATACAACGAAGATTAAAATAACTTTCACCATCCTGTGAATATATATATATTTGTACATTTCTTTCTGATGTAGCCTAGCCCCGTGTATTAGTTTTATACACGAAGACAATTTGGATTAATCATAATACCAGTGTTCCAAAATATGTCAGGATGTAGCCAAGAAAATCACGTCTACAGAACTGCAATACTCCGTTCTTAAGAATGAACGAATCGGCAGAAAACTTTTCAACCCGATGCAAAGTCGCTTATCCGAAAATTTGAAATATATAAGAAAACATTAAACAACGGACAGTGTTAGTTGAATTTATCAATATATACAGTATATATATATATATATATATATATATATATATATATATATATATATATATATATATATTATTTTTTCCATTGTTGTTTTAGATCGCTTTCTTAGAGTGATTTTGATGGGCAATAGCGAAATTCAGAAATTTAGAATGATCTTATTTCATTTCAAAAATAAACTCTGTGAAAAGGAATTAATATACGACCTCACCCACCTCAAAAAATGCTTTTGACGAAAAACCTTAAAGATTTCATTGTAATTATGTGACAATAATGTCATGATATTCCATAGATAAATCTACGGTTTATGTTACCTCATCTCATTGCATGGTTACGGACTATAAACCTAAATTGAGCTTGAATTATTGTGTAATCGGTTCTAATATTTTGTATAATATTTGGATATGATATAATGATATATATATATATATATATATATATATATATATATATATATATATCGAAAATTGCTTTTTCCTGTAAACTATTCATTATATATATATATATATATATATATATATATATATATATATATATAAAGTCATCCACAGACAGACTGTTTCGCAGTTTCATAGCTCTTCAGTCTCGGCGCACAGCAGAGGTGAAGGTGAATTTTAGCGTATTTATTTTTAGATAAGCACACACAGTGACCGACAGTGACTCAATTCGCTTTTGCCGAAGAGTCTCGCTATATAATAATAGTCACTGTTTACAAACCCACACCTCTTCCCGTGAGAGTTCAACTGAAATTAATTTTTCAGGAGCCTATATATATATATATATATATATATATATACACTAAAATTCAAAAGTTTGAGACCACCATTGGTTATTTTTTAAATAAGTTGATTTGTACTTTAAATAAGAGAAGATTAATATACTATTTAAAAGAAAGTGATGCATGATTGTGTGTGTGTGTGTGTGTGTGTGTGTGTGTGTGTGTGTGTGTGTGTGTGTGTGCGTGCGTGCGTGCGTGCGTGTGTGTGTGTGTGCGTGCAAATATATAGAAAAAATAGGAAAGAACACGTTAGGTTATTAATCCCGGGTTCTATTTTTGTTTTTATGTTTAAATTTTTAATTTTGAATATATATATATATATATATATATATATATATATATATATAATTTAAAAATCAGGCAGTTGGATCCGCTACCTTGGTTTCCACCTGACGGTATCCTCAGGCGATTTTTACCATTGAACACCTAGCGCATTATTTATTTAAAAAAAAACACAAATATGTGTGTGTGTGCGCGTGTGTGTGTGCGCGTGTGTGTGTGCGTGTGTGTGTGTGCGTGTGTATGTGTGTGCGTGTGCCGGCGCGTATTTGTGCGTGTTTGCGTAGACATATCATGCAAGTGAAAAGGCTTTCTCATCATTTCTCATCATCCATTTTCAAAATATGTGTTTTCAGTGTCTTTTCTCTCCTAAGCTTTTCTTTCTTTTCCTTTTCTTTTTCGCCTAATAGGATTATCTTGCAAGACGCGACCGCATCATCGTTAAGAATAAAGAAGAAATTGTAAACTTTAATATCTAAATCCTAGCGCAACAGACGCCGACACAATTGTCGCTTTCCGCTTTCCCATCGGAAAAGGCAACGTTCTTGACTCATGCCATAGCTGCACTTGCTTCTCTAACGTCTTTTTCTACACCTGCAACAAGTTTCAAATTGATTAAAGATTATGCCTACATTCCTCGCTTCATAGTTACAGGGAGACACACAGAGATGCACACACAGATACACACACACACACACACACATATATATATATATATTAATGCATGTTTCATTAAATAATATAGACAAGTTTTGTCTATTTATTTTAAGTAAGTTCCTCTCCTATTGTCTGATAAGCTTAATCACATTATCGTTGAAAGACGAAAGGAAAACAGCATATTGATACATTTTTAAATCCAATCTAAGCTTTCGGCTTACACAAGCCATTATCAAAGATGACAATTTCAATAAATCAAACAACACGCGTTCGAAACAACAATGATAGTCCGCCCTTGTTTCATGAAAATTTCCCAGTAACGACAAACTCGTATATACGAGACGCGGAAGCGAATATCGCGTCTTTGATAATGGCTTGTCTTCTTACTTTCCACTTTCTTTCTTTTTCCAGTCTTCCTTCTTTTCTTTCTTTCTTTCTTTCTTTCTTTCTTTCTTTCTTTCTTTCTTTCTTTCTTTCTTTCGTTTACCTTTTATTTACACTTTCTTTTTTTATTCTTCCGTCCTTTCTTTTTTTATTTCTTTCTTTCTAATTTGGATATTTACTTGTTTTCTTTCTTTCTTTTACTTTTTATTTAGATTTTCTTTTTTTCATTCTTCCTTTCTTTTTTTCTTTATTTCTTTCTAATTTAGTTATTTACTTGTTTTCTTTCTTTCTTTATGTTGTAACCTAGAAAGGGTTACTAAATGGGGAATAACCAAAACGGAGGCTGGAAATGAAATGGTAATCTTTAAAACACCAACAAAATACAATACTCGCCAGCGGCGTGAAGTAGGTAAACCACTGCTAGTGGTGGACTACGTAGACAGCATATTACCCCCACTTACAATAATATCCAACGTATTTATGAGGATTGAGGCATACCAATTAGTCTTCAACGATATGGGATATCACCTAAGCGGATCGTCAGGGAAGACTGGCTAAAAAGGTAACAAAAGAATGGAATATTTATAGTCTATAAACAAAAAAATCATAACCACGTGACCAAAAAGAAAAAAAAAGGTGGGGTGGGGAAACTCAAAAAAAAAGGGAGGGGGAAATGAACTGGGACAACAGGGGTGGTAAACCATTTATTCAAATCGATTTTTTGTTGTTTTGTTCTGTTTTATCTCGATTTGAATAAATGGTTCACCCCCACCTCCCGTCGTTTGAGTTTCCTCATCCCACCTTTTTTGGTCACGTGGTTATGATTTTTGGCTTATAGGCTTTAAATATTCCGTTCTTTTGTTACCTTTTTAGCCAGCCTTCCCTGACGATCCGCTTAGGTGAAACCTTGATAGGTTTGTCTGGCTCTCTAGGTTTAACTATATATATATATATATATATATATATATATATATATATATTGTATGTGGATAAAATTTTCTTTTTAAACGTGTTTTAGTGATTCCGGTTTTCATCAGGTGTATGTCGATATCCAGATAACCTAAAATGAATTCCGAACTGAACATACACCAGAGTGGCAACAGGGAAATGTTGTGATAAGAACAACAAAGATGAGGACAATAGTCGGCATCTAAACAGTGCAAATAATGATAATTCTTCATCCCAGAAGCTCAGGTAGAAAAGGAAAATTTTATATGTTTTAGCGCCATTTTTTCTAATGATCTTACGGTTTTATTTAGGAAGGACTAAATGTGTTTAGAAACTGGTCCCAAATGGTTATTTTTCCAAGCGCTTTCGGCCAATCTATTAGCCATTTTCGTGTTGAACGTTATTGAGGATTTTTATTTATTTACTAATGTTCACCCAATTCAGGGCCCGAGAGGTACGCGAGGTAGAGGTCACCCTACACATAAACCACCAATCTGACACTGGGTGGCATGAAGCTAGCGTTTACCGCTGGAGGCCCGCAGTCGGACCGACAACATGTTCGTCTCGGCAACGTTACTACTGGCGGATTGTTAAATGTCCACCGGTGGCCCCGGCGTGGCTACCACCAGAGGGCCACTAGCGGTTTGCGTGTAGAGTTACTGTGTGCGGGTGTATTAGCTTAAGAAAAGCCAATAAGTGAAGTTCTTGGGGCTATGCAGGAACAGTTAATAATTCTAGACTTGAAGAAGTCAAGGTTTATGTAATGAATAGTGTTAACGGAACGTTTGAAGTACACAGTTGGCGTAGAAAGAAGCTGAAAACTCAGTTCTATACAGGGAATAAGGGACACAAATCTAATCCTGTTCGAAAGAATAGGGAGGAGTGTGAACCGGATGATAGGCAAACCTATCTACTCCTATTAAGGACCAGTAATCTTAGACTTAGACGAGTGGAGTAGATTTAGAATTAGAGTAGACTTAGACTTAGTAATCTTAGATTGAGACGGTGGAGTAATGGATAGCGGCTCAGATTGAGGAATCGGAGAGCCGAGTTCGAATTCCAGTCGAATTCATTACATTCACTTACGTGCTAATACACTTGGGAAAGGTATGAATCCTTTTCTTCTATCCCCATCTATGGGTAAATATCAGAACAGACCGGGTTCTGTAGCTTTGGATGGCAACTGGTCTACCGCAGAAAGAAATGGCAACCTACTCGTAAGTCATATATCGAAAGATACATGATCGTTTATCGCGCATGGCACATAACTGACTGAATCTTAGAATTCCAGTGATTCCATAGCTCGAAATATATATGATTTTAATGATCACGAGAAATATTTTAAATTACCTAAATGTGTTTTGCATCAGAAAAAGACGCTCAAATTTCCCATACTAAGTTATATTCACCCGCTGACACAAGAAAATATTTTTTTTAGCCAAATAATGCTTTTCTGCGATATTTTAAATGAAAAGTAAGTAATATTTGTTACAAATCATATTAATTAAACTTCATATCAGTTATTCTTCCTCAAATAAAGTTTCGGAAAAGTATATTTTATTTTACAAAGATTTTTTTAATAAATAGAAATATAAAATTTTAACAGACTTATGAATATGGACGATTTTAATGATTTTACTGATAACTGATGGCATATAAGACACACGTATCTATAAGATGCACCCCAATTTCAGCAAGGCATATCAATAATATAGAAGATTTTAACGATTTTACTGATAATAGATGGCATATAAGACGCACGGGTGTATAAGACGCACCCCAATTTCAGCAAGAATATGTGAGATTAACGATTTTACTGATAATAAACTACCGTATTTGATGGCATATAAGACGCACCCCAATTTCAGCAAGGTAAATCAAGAAAAAATTAGTAATTAGTAAAATTAGTAATTATATGTCATATAAGACACAGGAGAATTTTAAAATAATATTTTTAGAAAAAAGTGCGCCTTATATGCTGTCAAATACGGTACTTATAATCAATTTAAATTCAGTTTATTTATTGGGAAGTATTGAATTTAATCTATTAACTTGAAATTAAAGCTAAAATAAAAGCTTCAATAATTTTTTTTTTCATTTTGAAAATACATTTGAAAACTTAGGTATCGCTTGTCTTTGAGGGTACCGATAGAGACCTTTCCCTACTTAAAAAAAAAACAAAAAAAACAACAGCAACAAGAACAAAATTATGTATTTGATCAGAGGTTGGGAATTGGGTTTTATTTATTGTACATAGAATTTTATTTGCATTTTGCTTTGCCTGATTTTTGGCCTCGCCTATTTTTCGCCTCATGTTTCTTTGCCCGACGCGATTGTGTTTTCTAGTTTGTTGATGTCATGCCGTCGAAATGCTGACCTCTGACCCACAGCGTACCATCAGCTTGGCTCCAGCTAGACGGAATTAGAGTCAAAAGGTTGCAAGAATGGACACGCGATAGCGATTAGAGTAAGCGAGAAAAAATGCGTGATTAATGTCGGTCGATTGGTGAGTTATCTACAATGTCCCAGACCCGATACCCACGATTATTCAGCTCCGGATAATTGAGGTGAAAGAAGGCATCACTAAACGAATATATCGTTAAGCAATCAAGAGAAATACATAGAAAGAGTTCAATTCAGTAATTTTACAGACTTTTCTGAGATCCCCGAACCCTTAATGCATAAGGAATTTTTTTTTTTTTCGTGGCGCCCTAAGTCAGAAATTACTAAGCAACCGGCTGGGTTCTGTTTTTTAATATTTTTTTACCCAATGCAAATCCCAAGAAGCACTCAAGGTAGTTCCGTTATGTCATACCTTATATCCGCTTAGGCGATCATACATCTTTTGATACATAACTGACTAGGCAGATTTTTCCAGCAGTAGTTTGCCATTTCTCTCTTCTGTAGACTCGGTCTATAGCTGAGGGGAGAGGAAAGGATTCATACCTTTCCCAAGGGTATTAGCACGTAAGTCAATGTAATGGATTCGACTGGAATTCGAACTCGGCTCTCCGATTTCTCAATCTGAGCCACAACTCGTAATCTGTCAGTTATATATTATACGTTATACTCGCTCAGACTTTTGATACATGACTGACAAGGCAGATTTTTTTTCCCGCAGTAGGTTGCCATTTCTTTCTGCTGTAGACCCGGTCTATAGCTGAGAGGAGAAAAAGAGGATTCATACCTTTCCCAAGGGTATTAGCACGTAAGTGAACATAATGGATACGACTGGAATTTCTCAATCCGAGCATCTATCCATTACTCCACTTTGCCTCCTATACGTCTGAGGAAGCGGTAAGAAGTGCAGTTTAACAAAGCAAAGAGTACCGAGCTGCTACATGACATCTGTCCTACTTTACGGCAGATAATTTTGGTCGGTCTCCTCAAAGACGAAGAAGATACTCCAGGCAACGGAGATATGGATGCTAAGGATATCGTGAACCGATAGTGAGCAACGATGAGGTTTTAGAGAGGATGCAAACAAGTAGGAAGCTTATACGTAACATAAGGAAGAGGCCGCTGAAATTTCTAGGGACACGTAATGAGAAAATAGGGTCTGGAGAATCCGATAGTCACAGGACGAATAGAGGGAAAGAGATACAAGGGGAAAGTAACGCATGAAATACCTGGTGGGCTTAAGCAAGTGGATGGCAGAACAGTGTCTGGGGGAAGTAGCAAATTGACAAAACATATTGAGAGCTAAAAGGGATAGGGTGAAGTGGAGAGCCATGATCGTCTACGTCCTGAAGGGACTCGGCATATAAAATGAAAGAAGGACATAGAAGAAGGAAATATAACGTTTAATCGTAGGCTTGAAGAGGTTAAGATTGTGATCGGGCTCGGGAGTCTGTTTCACAAAGTGGGGGTTATTGGGAAGATTTTGCGCGAATGGAATACGAAGGGAGATGAAGATGGTCCGTCGCAGTGTACGGGGCATGTTGGGTCTTAGCTGTGAATGACAAAACTGGGGAAAGTAAGGAATGTAGCTCGACGTGAGATACATGTCGAGTTGTCCATATCGCCTACTGGTTTTCCTCGTAGCGGAAATGCATTCTATTTTGTCAGTTTCCAATTAAGACGGTGTTTTTGTTTGCGCATCTCGACTCGCCTACGCTTTTTCATGCAAACCAGAACATCTTTCTTCGGTCTTGCGTGCAAAGTGAAAGTCCTTAAAACGAAAATTATATATATATATATATATATATATATATATATATATATATATATATATATATATATTAAGAAATGGACAAAGTCCGACAATTTATTTATTAAAGACATTTTTATGTTTAACGTTCTTTTTTATAGATACAAGTATTTAAGTAAATGCTCTGTTTATAATAAACAGTATTAAATAACATTTACCGGCCTTGAATGTCCGAGAAATATTTTAAATTTAAAGATTTTCGGGTTTTTTTTTTTTTTTCCTAATACTTTTTATTTAACTACGATTTGAAATATTCTCCTTTTTAATTTTTATTTTACTATATTCTTTTTAAGAACAGTTAAATGTATTAGAATCCATTATATTATGTAGGATTTTTTTAACATCAAGTTTAAGTATGGATATGAGGTTACATTTTTTTTTTTTTTAAATTTATGACTATGACGGCAAAAATGGTTACTTAATTTCACTGATTTAGTAAACTTTTATTTTATATATAAACCTAGTATTATAATGTTTCTCATGTAAGTACTAAAAATTTAAAAAATGACGTTGAAATTTTTTTACCGTTAACAATTTAAAAAAAAAAAAATCCAGACGACATCCATTCAACTGATGTCAGGTTTCATTGTAAAATACATCCCTACCCCTTACCAAACTGTAGCTAATAACTGATACAATGATACTGACATAAGGAAAATCTAGACATCCTTTGTTCAATTTAAGTAGAATATTCTGTAACCATGGAAACGTGATTTTAGCTGTGTCTTTAAAACCCGGTAATTTTTAAAAGTTACTCCAAAATTCGCTTGATGATGAAATGGAACTAATGCTTTTAATTTAATTGCAAAATTAAATTCGGGGTTTTTAGCTTCTATTTTTGAAACATGGTTGGAACTGTGTAGCGAAAAAAACCATATTTTAAATCAATTAATATATATATATATATATATATATATATATATATATATATATCGGATCTTGTTTCTTTACATTTCTCTCTCTCTCGCTCTCTCTCTCTCTCTATATATATATATATGTATATCGGATCTTGTTTCTTTACATCTCTTTTAGGCGGAATCATACACCGAGTCTGCCATGTTTGTTGTAGGCATTTCAGGAGACGCACGTGTTTATCTCAAATATGCGTACACTGGCCTTTAACAATGCTCTGAAAAGTCAGAAACAACGACGAAAATATGCCGGTTTCTTGGTCTAAATCGTTCGATTGCCGCTCAAAACTTGTATATATACATATTGAGTTTCCCTACAAGAGATAAGCACATTTTCTTATTAAACTACGTTGGTGTGTTCTCGATTAAAATTATAAAAAAAAAAACAAAACCAAAAAAAATAAAAAAATCATGCATGTCTTTCTTCTGCAGATGTTTTGCTGTTTCCGAGTTCTGCAAAAGAGGCAAGAGTTCACGTTTCGTCAACACAACTACTGCGAGACAATGTCATCACTGCCAATAAATATACAAGCAGCTTAAAACAATTTCATTTCATCATATGTATCATATTTATGCCCGCCATGTGTTTTTTAGTCCTAGTTATGTTAACATATGCCATAGAAATGTGTTATTATGTCCTAGACTACTTTATATTGAGTTAAAATAAGTGAGTGATGTAAATGCTAATTCACGGAAAGTCGGAGGCACGTTCGGATTTATATGGAAAATCGGTTTACGACGCATCGTAGTAACGGAACACTTTGTTGTAAGTCGAGAACGCCCTATATATATATATATATATATATATATATATATATATATATATATATATATATATATATATATATACTGTTCAATATAACAGAAAACGAATGCCTATTATGTTTGATCATGAGCCATTGTAAGCTTCGTATAGTGGCTATAGAATTATATTATTACAGAACAGCATAATAAAAAGATATCTAAATGTTAGTGAGATTTTGTCTTTATTTTCTCCCAAAACTAAACCCACTATACGAAGTTTAGAACGGCTGTAATCAAACATAATAGACATTCGGTGTCTGTTGTATTTAACAATATATGTCTGAATAACGATCTGCTGCTCCAATACACGATTATATTGGCACGATGGAGCAATGGATAGCGGCTTGGATTGAGGAATGGCAGAGCCGTGTTCGAATTCCAGTCGAATCCATTACATTCACTTACGTGAAGGTGTGAATCCTCTTCTTCTCTCTCCATCTATGGATAAAATAGCAAGACAGACTGGGCCCTATAGCCTTGGATGGTCTAGAAGAATGACAACTCTTAATTCAAAACCTGTGGAGGGCCATTTTGGGACCTTGTGGCACTTAGTGCACCAGGTCTTTGAATTCGGCCCTTCAAAAAGTGTGGCTGGTCTTGCACGAAACCTTCACCACTATAATCAAATCTCATGTGCTGTTGTCGGGCTGTTGGTTTCCTGGAAACTGATCTACTTGACCCTCATATGTCGAATTCGACAGGAGAGTCAACTATATATATATATATATATATCGTTATCTATTTTCTTTATTCTGCTAATCTATACATCGTATTAATTCTCCTCCATTCATGCATAAATTTATCATTACCATTCCTACTGTAAGCATTAAGTGACTCTCAAGGCTTGTTAAAAATGTAACTTAAATATTATCAGAGGCAACGAATATAACAATCCGAATTATATAAAAAAAAATTAATGTTTTTTACGATTTCCCATGTTGTTTAGAAGATTTCATCTCATATATATATATATATATATAAAGAAATATAGTCTTAAGGTGTGCTATATTTATGGGATAAAGTGCTCAATATCAGAGATAGAGCGTGTGTAAATATAAAAAGTGAACATAGAAATCAACACTTAGAGGCGACAGTCTGTTTCATGCTATATGCAATCGTCAGGCCACATGTGGCCTGACGATTGCATATAGCATGAAACATATAACATATAGTATATAGCATGAAACAGACTGTCGCCTCTAAGTGTTGACTTCTATGTTCACTTTTTTATATATATATATATATATATATATATATATATATATATATATATATATATATATATATATATAGTTTATGAAAACTAGGTAATCCGTATGGGTATACCCAAGGAGGATAAAATCCAGAGAGCTCAATGTAAATCCAGAGCAAATAATTTAAATAAAAACAGACCACTTTAAGGTTTCATGTAATAAATTATTTCACCACAGCCCTTTTAAAGGACTGCGGATCATCAGATTTTACTTCCAAAGGTTGAAACGAAAAATGAAAAGAAATTTACATATTTTTGACGGGCCGTATTAAGCATATGTAAATTAACGAAGTGAGTAAGTGAGTGGGGAGAGAGAAGATATGAGTGAGTTAGATGTAATTTAATATTTCTATTCTTTCATACTTAAAATTACTTGAGGAGGTCCAGACATTGTCACATACTCATACATACACACATACACATGTAGATATAGACACATACATACATACATATACACATATACACACATATATACCCACATATATACACACATACATATATATATATATATACATATATACATATACATATACACATACATATACACATATATACACACACATACATATACACACATATACACATACACACACATACACAAATATATAGAATACATATATACACCCACATGTGTGTTCATGCAAAAAACATATCAAAATCCATGCTTGATTACATTATGTCATTCGCAGACAGTACAGTTTGCCTGTATCACAGCTCCTCGGGGCGACTAGACATGCCTAAAGTCAGGATCGAAAATGGTGTAAGTCATTGCTTCTACGACTGGTCTATCTTCATTCGGGCGAGTGAAACAGGTAAATCTAGTGTATTGCTTTTACGAATGTAAACAAATACCAATCAGCTGGAGTGCCGGAGTGCTCTCTTCATTTTAATGGAGAGCTTTGCATTAACGCAGATATATATATATATATATATATATATATATATATATATATAATGTTTTACTTAGGCACCAATCCTTCATTTATACATGTTTCCTTAAAGTCAGCCGATAAGGTACTACAATTAAGCTTTTTTATTTAACTTTACTTGTGTCCGAACAAGTGTTTTCTTTTTGGGACACAGTGTGTAGAAACTATGTAAATGTTCTATAATTCCGAGCGCTTTCGGCTATTCTCTTAGCCATTATCAATGAGTTTTTTTTTTTTCATTTTTAACTAAACCTGTAGATTTTTTTTCTCTATGTGCATCTATAGTGATGGAAATGATTGTTTTTATTTTCTGTCAGTACATTGTGACCGTATTCATAGTTGCCTTTATCTTTTTTATTATTAATACTTCCGTTGTTTTTAGCCGTTTGTTTACATGTAGATAAGGCTGTTATGGTTGAGTTTTTCAGAAAAGCCCAACACTCATTAATATATACTCTGAATGCTGACACAACATGCTAACCGTGTTTGCGAAATAGAAAAACATAGTAATCAGTATAGATACATATATACATTACATATACATATATACTGTATCTTCAAGCATGAAAATTATTTTGTTTTTGGTAAAATGCAGGTAGCATCCTAGACGAAAAAATATAATGCGAATCGAAACATGTTTTTTTTTTTTTTTTTTTTTTATGTGTTATTGATAACGGATACAAACTTTCAGAGCGTGCAGTAGCAACGCTATGGTTGAATTTTTTTGAAAATTTAAGTGAGTGCCTGTTCTATTTTTTTACTAATATAGTAATTTGAGAATTTTTTGTTGTAGGAATTTATCAGTTAATGTGGCATGAACTAAATTGTTGAATAAATAGAGTAATATCTCAGTTGTTATCTCGAAATTTTGCACGTCTGATCAGTTCTTTTAAATCAAATATGTGGCGCAGTTCAATTTATATTACAATGAATCATTCATACAAAAAGTAAATTTTGTATACATACATACACAAAAACACACATACACACACACACACACACACATACATATATATATATATATATATATATTTAATTAATTCATTCAGTCTGATAGAAACCTCAACAGGAATAGTCAAGCACTGGATATGCCGTTTCGTCCTATGACAACTCATGTTGTTCGCTTCCAACCCAACTGTATCAGGGTTTGACAGTTGAGTTTGTGGATGCGAACAACATGATGAGTCCTTGACAATTATAGGACGAAACGGCCGTCCAGTGCTTCCTCTATTCCTGTTGAGGTTTCTATCAGACTCAATGAATTAATTAAATATAATTATCAAATCCTCCTACTAATTAATATATATATATATATATATAACAAGAGGAAATTATCCCCTTAGAAGTATATTCTATGTGAAATTTTACACATACGCACATATCTATATGTGTAAAACAATATTCTTTAATTAAACAGTATTTAAAAAACTGTTTAATAAAAAAAAACAGTGCTTCTACTCGAATATGAGTATACATTCAAAATAACATTTAAAGAAAATAAATTTAAAAATAATTCAGATTTAATCCATTTCCTAAAATTACGCACGCACGCACGCACACACACACACACACACACACACACACATATATATATATATATATATAACCACAAATCAAGCCCTACCCACATTTCCCCCCCCCACACACTTATACACACATTCATACTAATATGTGCATATACACACATAATACACACTCCCAAAGAACTAAAAGATAACATACACTTACGCGCACTTCTCCTCCCCAGCAACCAATAAAACTGTCAAAATGACCAAGGACAGAATTGTGAGACTCAGGATTCTCTCAAAACTCTATTTTAAAAACAACTTGAAAGAGACCGTTCAATTAATACGAGGAATGACCAAAATTAACGATAAAAAATTAAAAAAAAAGAACAAATGAAAACTGGAGAATGAGGTCAACACCAAGCAGTGACAATCTGTTTCATGTTTAAACGCATTTGTCAGACCTGTCGATTCTGGGTGTTGACATCAGTGTCCACTTTTATATTTAAATGCGTTCTGTCCATGATACCAAGCAATTTAACTCATACTTATAGCATTGCCTTAAAGCTATATATTTCTAATATATATATATATATATATATATATATATATATAATATGTGAAAATATATAGAAAATAGGAAGGAACTGGTTAGGTAAATAATCCAAATTTCCTTAGTATTTTAGTTATTATTTTTTAAAAAATAGTGCTCGATACAAAAGTAGAGCATAAATATAATTATTTATTTAAAAAAATATGATTCCAACTCGCGACATAAGAGGTCTCATGTTTCAAAACAAGAACCGAAAACTTCAATATAATTATTTGAATTAAATTGAGTTAAAGTAAGTTCTGTTCCATCTTCAAGCGAAATTTTTTTATGGAACAGAGCTTACTTTAACTCAATTTAATTCAAATTATATGTTTTTTAGCCCTAGTTATGTTAACATATGCCATAGAAATGTGTTGTTATGTCCTAGACTACTTTATATTGAGTTAACATAAGTGAGTGGCGTAAATGATAATTCGCGGAAATATGAGCACTCTGGGAATGAGGTGTGGATTGGTAAACAGTGACTATTATAGCTAATATAGCGAGACTCTTCGCGTAAGCGAATTGAGTCACTGTCACTGGGCATGTTTACAAAAATAAAATACGCTAAAAATCTACCTCCATTCCTACCGTGCGCCAACGGCTTAGTGGTTAGAAGCTCCGACTGACACCAATTCAGTCGGGTTTCGATCCTAGCTAGAGGCAACCGGATGTCGAGCCGCACTGATGAGCTGTGAAACAGTCTGTCTGTGGATGACATTATATTAGCTCCACACATATATATATACATTTTTCAACTTTACTCCTAGAGGCCGTATCCCAATATTCCATACCATTTTGGAATCAGGCCGATTCCGTGACCAAAATAAAAATAAAAAAAACTTCCGACCCGAACCAGTTTTCATTACTGCGATTATTTTCGGCGATTTTTGTACGTCATTTTTTGCGATTAAGTACGACAACAATTTTTATAACTTTATAATAAATTTGGGAATAATCAAAATTAATTACGAAATCTAGCGAAGGTCACCTATGAAATAAAAAATAATTATTTGTAAGGAAAGTAAGCACCTCCGCACATCAGTTTTTCTTTAAATTAAGTGCCGACAGAAGAATTAAGGTAAGCTTAAATATTAATTCAATACTTTAATGCAGCGATTAATTTTGAGTCTTCTGTAGTTTATTGTTACCTATCGCATCTACTCCTCCATGTCTATTGCGATGAAGGTTCTATCAAGATACCTCAGCAGGAGCTAGCTTAAATGCCGCCCCATAAGGCGGTTTTTAAGCTAGTACAATAATATAAGTTATTTCTATAAATTTTAAATTTCGTGTATTTCAGTAGACATTCCTGTTTATTTACAAACTGTAATTAACGTCTATCGTCCACGAATATCGAAAGTTTCATCAACCATTTTCTTTAATACAAGTGTAACCCGGATATAAGAGAGTTGTCGGGACCGGAGAAGTCTCTTATATCCGGGTTTCTCTTATATCCGGGTTTGGTCTAATTTATATACATTAACAGAGGCTCTAATTTGAGAAAATCTCTCTTATATCCGGGTTTCTCTTATATCCGGGTTACACTGTATGATTTTCGGCGATCTCTTCTGGCAGATGTTAATATTCATAAATCGGTACATAGAATCAAAGCTTAGCTTTGTATGGTACAAGGCTATTATAAGCGAGCATCAACTATGAACTGAAGCTTAGTGTTGCCTTGCATGAACGTAAAGAACCTAGCAAGGATCGAGCTTATAACGCTAACGATTTTCTCTGAAATGAGATTGTGGAGCATCGTTCGTCCAGTAGACACTTAGGTCAGTTTATACACATCCTTTCCATTCAGTGCATATGTATGAACGCGTCGACATAGTCGTCATTAGAACGCATTATCTTTCCACAGGAAAGATAACCAGAGGGGAAAAACGTCCAACTTAACCGTGATCTTTTAGCCTTTTCTAATGTTTTGGGCTGAGCAGGGAGATATCACCTCGAATCTCAAGTACAAAATGGGCGAAGTATTTACATTAGCGATAAAACACTGTTTTCATCTGTGCTACAATTTACCTGACTTCACTGAACCCGGCGCCATTTTTGATATCCGCCATGTTTTGGTAGTGTTTTTCTTTCTGTGTGATGAAGTCGGCAGACGTTCAGAAGTATCACAATTAGCTTTCTAAATGTTTGATTCTTATTCGAAGCTGATGGTATTATTAGTCATTTTATCCGAGAATGCATGCGATTACTGCGTGGGCGTACCTTAACGTACGAAGAGATACTTACATAGCTACGTACATTATTGCAAATTATCTACGAACGTGGATTATATACGGATAGATATTTTACACACACACACGCGCACACACATACACACACACACAAAAAAAACAAACAAACAAGACATACACACGCGCATAGCTACGTACATTCGTGGATTATATACGGATAAATATTTCACACACATACACATACAGACAAACAACAACAAACGCACACATAGCTACGTACACTCGTGGATTATATGCGGATAGATATTTCACACGCACATACACAACAACAGCAGCACACACAGAAACACACATACACACGCACACGCACACGCACACACACACACATATATATATATATATATATATATATATATATATATATATATATATATATATGCGCGGTACTTAGTGAAAAGCGCTCAATATCAGTGATAGAGCTAACATATAGAGTACAAACGATCAGTAAAAATTACACACATATATATATATATATATATATATATATATATATATATATATATATATATATATATATTGTATTTCAGTAGCAATACCTCTTTTTTATACAGGTTTTATTGGAGGCAACTAGCAAAGCCCTGTGATTAACCTTTTTATTATAGTTTTCTTACATTGGTACAAGAAATTTCGTTTTTGGACATAGAGTGTATGAGACCTGTCCAAATGACCTATGTGTTCCAGCACTTTCGACTAATCTATTAGCCATTATAAAGGTATATTCTTATATAGCACTATCGATGTGGCTGTGTTCATTATATATATATATATATATATATATATATAGATAGATAGATAGAGAGAGAGAGAGAGAGAGAGAGAGAAATACATAGATAGATATAGATAGATATATGTGTGTGTGTGTGAGCGCGAGTGTGTTTGTGTATGTGTGTCTTTTTGTGTGTGTACTCTACAGTTCAAATGTCTGAAGCATCACCCAGAATTAGCATGGGATGAACTATATTATGAAATGGATTAAATCCGATAATTATTTTAATATTAATATATTTTATTTTATTAATATTATTATATTATATTTGATTGATATTATTCATTTTTATTAATTATTTTATTTAATATTAATATAATTTCTGTTTATACCTTACTTTTATAGATAAAAATATTTAAGTAAATGCTCTGTTTGTAATAAACAGTATTAAGTACGTTTAGAGGCCTAAATATCCGAGAAATTTCATATGCAATATGTATTCTCCGACAAGAATCGAACCTGTATCCTGCACGGAACAGTCATATATCTTGTTGTGGGATATTATTTATATACAGAAGAAGCGTCTGGTTAGCAAGTTTAAATTACTGTTTGGAAACAACAAATATCCTATGATTTTTTTTTCGTACGCTCATATCTGCACGAAATGCATCTTAACGTAAACAAATGACATCATATATTATAAAATGATCTAAGCCCGACAATTATTTTAATGTATTTTCTGTTTATATGTTATTTTTATAGATAAAATATTTTAGTAAATGCTCTTTTTATAATCAGACTCGGATTGAGGAATCGGAGAGCCGAGTTCGAATTCCAGGCGAATCCATTTCATTCACTTATGTGCTAATACCCTTGGAAAAGGTATGAATCCTCTTCTTCCAGCTATGGGTTAATAGTAGGACAGACCGGGTTCTATAGCCTTGGATAGCAACTGGTCTATCGCAGAAAACCATGGCAAGCTACTGGGACACAGAAAGTCTGCCTCGTTAGACATGTATCGAAAGATATATGATCGCCTAGGCGTGTATCACGCATAGCACCTAACTGACTGACTGATTTATTTAAATAACTGTATCTATAAAAACACGTATAAACAGAATATATATATATATATATATATATATATATATATATATATATATATATATATATATATATATATATACGCATTTGTAGGGATATTATTTTTTGAAATAAATAATCAATAAAATTGATCTGTTTATGCCTATTTGTGTTTGATTCTGTTTTTGGGGGACTTTTTCTTCTGTGTTTGTTTAGGTTAACACTCTCACATACATAGACATACACACAAGTGCATAAACCCATTTCACACAAACAGACTCATATAAACCCATATAAGCAATCCGAGACTAGGCGCAGACACACATATACGTGTTAGAGCATACATACATACGCAATTGTCACTCCACCTCGGTGACGAGATCACAGCGTTTATACAGGGTGACCCCAAAAAACAGGAACTTTTTAACAATCCAATAAAACCAAGAGTGATGGAAGAAAAATATTTTATTCATAGTAATTGAAACCTTAAAACATGCCATTTAAGAAACATTGATGGAATTTTCATTTTTTAAAAATTATATCCTGTAGATAGCGTCCTCTTGTACGAATGCATTCTTGAAATCTGCTGTTGAGATTCCTCATTGACTGCTGCAACATCTCAGCTGGGATACTGTGAATTTCATCTTGAATTCTAAATGGCGAAATGTTTACTTGCTCAAGGTCAGTGTCTCGCAATGTTGCCACTTGCTCATGACTGACAATACGCACTTCAAAAAATCCCATTTTTTGGGGTCACCCTGTATATGCAATGATGTTCTCTCAGCAATGAACAGGTGGGGGTTGTTTTCTCACTGACAATGAGCACTTTCAACAAAGTAGTGCGCATATCAAATATAAATAAATATCATAACGTCTGTTATAATACTGTAAGAACTGAAGATGTCGAAAGGCTGAATATTTAATTTTTTAAATTCTTTGTTTTTAAACTTTTGAGCGTTAAATTTTTATCAGACATGTCTGGACACGGTCTAGCAGATTTCATTCAGTTTCTCCACGACCCAAATCTGCTCAAGTGAAAAGTTATAAAACCCTGAACGCATATTTACCGTGGAAGATTATGAAAACAGTTTCTTTTTTATGTGCCGTGTCCTTTCAGGACGTAAGGCGATCATGGCCCTCCACTTCTCCCTATCCCTTGTGTCTCTCAACAGGTTTTGTGCTTCTGCCAACTCCCCCAGACCACGCTCCGCCATCCACCTGCCCAATCCCGTCACATATGTCATGAGATGCTTTCTCCTGTCTCCTTTTCCCTCTATTCGCCCCGTGAGTATCAGATTCTCCAGGCCCTCTTTCCTCATTACGTGTCCCAGAAATTTCATCTGCCACTTCCTTCTGGTAAGTATAAGCTTCCTCCTGTTTGCATCCTCTCCAAGACCTCATCGTTGCTCACATGCTCGGTCCATGGTATCCTTAGCATCTTTCTGTAGAACCACATCACCGCCGCCTCGAGTCTCCTCTTCATCCTTGAGGATACCGTCCAACATTCGCTGTCGTATATTAAGACAGATGATACGTAGAAGCACAGTACTCTTTTCTTTGTCATCATAGAAATCCTCCTGTTTCGCAATACTCTGCCCAGCTTCTAGAATGCATCATTGGCCATCCCAATCCGTCTTCGGATCTCGGCGTCGTACCTACTGTCCTCCGTCAGAACATTTCCCAGATATTTAAACTTCGGCACATGATTGATTTAATGTCCCCGATCTGCAAATCACATTTTGGGTTCATTCCTTTACTGATGACCATGCATTCTGTCTTCTTGTAGTTTATCGTTCGCCCTTTCTTCTCGCTCTCCCTCGCTAACTTCTGTATGAGGTTTTGTTGTGGCCGCTAATAATGAATCCCGGGAGGATCTCCAATTCTCTCAGGATTGCCTCGCTGTATAGTTTGAATAAGTCCGGTGAGAAGACAAATCCTTGCCTTACGCCTCTTTCTATTTTTGTACATTCGCTCTGTTTATTCTCGATGCGAATGCATGCCGTTTGTTGCCAGTATAGGTTCTTGATTATTCTGATATCTTTCCCGCATATATCAAGGTTGCTGAGCAGTTCTAGCAGGTGCTTGTGGCGTACTTTGTCGAATGAAATCAGTACACTTTATATATTGTGGCGGAATTACAAACGAACGTCAGAGTTATCAATGTGATGTAGCGTGTCTAGGCCTCTCACCACATTTATTTAATTTTGTTTAGGAAATGAAAGAGTTATTAGTCTGTTATAAATGTTTTAGACAGTTCTGCCGTGCAAGCGGAAAATTATGTAAGTGTGATAGAACATGTAATTTGAGAGTGAGTGAGAAGATGGGCGCATGTCTTCGACTGACGTGGATTCCAGTAGCAGTCGAAGTCTCACTGATGTTGATCCTCTTTTGTTCTGTTTATATAGGTAGTCATCGAATTAGGAAACTGCACGGGAAAAATCATTCTCCACATGCAGAGAAACTGATTGGTTGATACCTGCCAATCAGTGCCTGAGTTTTGGGGAGACTTCTGGGAGCCAATTCTCCCAAAAGTGCACAAAATTTACTATATGAAAATATAGCGATTTTAAAATTGTCGCTTCAAATAGCAGCGTTGCTTTCTGTCCAATGATGAATGCTGTTAAAGATTTGAATTTGTAAGCGTGTATGTGTGTGTGTGCGTAATGATGATCGCTATATTGTCACCTTAGTAAATTGCTTCCTCTTTTCTTTAAAGTTGTATCATTTAAATAGAAATTATTATGTGTGTGTATATAATTATTTATATTAAAAATATGATTCCAACATGCTACATAAGAGTTCTCATGTTTCAAAACAAGAACCGAAAACTTCAATATAATTATTTGAAGTAAATTGAATTAAAGTACTAATCTCTGTTCCATCTTCAAGCGAAATTTTAGATTTCGCTTGAAGATGGAATTACTTTTAATTCAATTTAATTCAAATAATTATATTGAAGTATTCAGCTCTTGTTTTGAAACATGACAACTTATGTAGCGTGTTGAATCATATTTTAAAATAAATAATTATATTTATGCTCCACTTTTGTATCGAGCACTATTTTTAAAAACTAATACAAAATGCTAAAAGAACTTTGGATTATTTACCTAACGAGTTCTTTCCTATTTTCTATATATTTTTCACACACACACACACACATACACATACACACACACGCACACACACACGCGCACACACACACACACACACACACACACATATATATATATATATATATATATATATATATCAAAGTGTAGGAGAACGAACAGTAGGATAACAGCGTTCTAAACATTAATTTAAGAATAGTGCTCAATACATAAATTAGAGCCGTAAATATTTATTTTATGCGGTGTTGCATTAGAACATGCACATATCCACTACAAAATTGGACATTTTTGCTTAGTAGCAACACCGTAATTGTTTTGACGTAACACCGTAATTCTTCACCTGATGAGACGTCTAAAAAAGGTTTTCCCCTTTTTTTGACATTGAAACAAAAATGTATAATTTTGTAGTGCATATGTGCATGTTCTAATGTAACACTGCATATATATATATATATATATATATATATATATATATATATATATATATATATATAATTTATTTTGTTTAAACGTTATATTTGATAGATACTCATATTCGAGTAGAAGATTTTTTTTATAAAACAGTACTTACTATCCAACTACATCTATGGCCTGAATGTTCGAGAAATCTTGTTAGAAAAATACTCGAATATATATATATATATATATATATATATATATATATATATATATAATTATTTAAAAATTTATAACATAAATATGTTATAAAATCACTACAAAAATAGCCATTTTGTTTAACACCTCCGGTGTCTACCGGGGATGTTGAAACAAAATGGCTATTTTTATAGTGATTTCATAACATATTTATGTTATAATTTTTTAAATAAATAATTACATCTGTTCTAATAAGCACTCTTTTAAGAATAGTATTTGTTGGGTATTGAATTCATTCCGTATACACCAATTATATACTTGTATATATATATATATATATATATATATATATATATATATTACCAACAACACATTTTGAAAAAAGAAAAATATTACCAGAAATATATGTAAAAAAATTAAAAAATTATCAACAATAAATTTTTAAAAAAAAATGTACCAGAAATACATATGAAAAAAAAATATTACCAACAATAAATATCTTGTAGACATTAAATACTCATTGAAGCTGATATGCCGTTAACAAAACCAAACCAAACCAGCAATACATTATTATCAGTAATACATTCTTGAAGAAAAAAATATTAACGGCAATACATTTTTGATTATAATACTACCATTACTAAAAATCTTGTCGGCATTAAATAATCCATTGAGGTTGCTATGCCGTCAAACAAACCAAACCAAACCATTACTTTCCGCTTGTACATAGCTGAACCCCACTAGCATCCTTTCAATAGTTTTACAACACGAAATCTTTACCTCAGAGTTATTATTAGGTATTTACACATAGTATGGAGGATTGTCTCGTGTATGTGTTTATTAAATTGTCTTGAGTATGCTTCACTTTTTTTTTGTACGCATTGCATTATCATATCAAAATATTCTATCTTATATCACCGTGCGTATGAATTTATTAATACTCCTTGTGTGTGAAGTCATGTCATCGTATATTTTTTCTTTAACAGTTTCTGAATTTTCATGTAAGTTTATAGAAACATTGAGGCCAGTACACAGACACAACCATTTCTTCAAAAAAGTATCATGGAAAGAAACTCTTAAATAATTTTAAATAAATTTTATTTTTATCGACATGATTATCACACATGTGAAATTAGAGCAAGATTATACAACTATTCTAACATCACGAAATATTATATGAATTTTGTTTAGGTATCTCCAATAATTTGTTGAAAAAAGAACATATCATGATGAAAAAATAATCCAAAATTGACAAAAACAAAGTTTTATCTTTATGTTATTATTAAGAGGTAAGACCAAAGTATTTTTATTGTTTAATTATATTTTTTCATCCTGTTTAGCACGTTCAAAATTTTGGTTATAAATCTTGTTTTTCTTGTGGCAACCGGAGGAACTTAAATTAATATAGGAAATTTTAGCATCCTTTTTTTTCGGTAAAAAACACATTGATTTGGAAATTCTTACAAAAATAAAATAATTGTTGTATTTTATTCAAACTTTCAGTACATAATCGCAAATGATATGAGAAATATTTTTTTTAGAAAATCTTAGTAATTTTTTTTTTTTTTTACATCTGTTACCCCCAGCCAATTACTTGATTTCAAGAAATTTTGAGAAATTACATTTTGACCCCATCTAATATTTTTCTTAGTTAACAGCAGAATTATTTGCAGAATATAAATAATCAATTTCTTCTTATAAAACAGAAACAGCAGTCACCCAAAATCTGCGCTGAATCGTAAAATAAAAAAATGCAATAATGCTAAGACATTATTTAATTAGAAAAGCTTTTAAATGCTTTTATGGATATTAAGGACACTCTTAAGGAAACAGTTTTTTTCAATGAATAATGAATTTTTACAGGAATTCTTTTCATTTTTTAAAATTTTAATTAGAATAATTTATTAAATTTAATTTTTGTAAATTCTGTATTCATTTGACCCTTTTTTATGATGTTTTTAGTAAAAACTATATTTACCAATCATAAATGGAAAAGCTTACTACAATTCATGAAACACCAATATTTTAAAAAAGAATTTTGATTTGATTTTTGTATGTGTATAAACGGGCCGATTTTTGTAGATACGTGATTTCACTCACAATATTTTTCAGAAAATAAGAGCGATGACTATAGTAAATGTAAAACCAAAGGAACTAAAAATTAATAAAACATAAGATTACGAAGAATATTTTCGTAAATTTTTAAGATTAATTAGTACTTCTGTATTTCTACGACATTTTAACATAAAAAAAATAAAATGATAAATTTTCAGTGTAACACCAGCACTCAGTTCGCATTAAAATTTTCTAAAATACTTACAATTATGTCTAATTGTACATGGTCCATTCGAATCTGGATTGATAAATTTGATAAAATCTACTGTTTTGGAGTTATCGACAGTGAAAGTTTGGATTCATTCGGTCGTGGGCAGCCATTACAGGCGTTGTTTGCATACATTCGCTGCAGAATAGATATCAGTTTAGGTATCATTGCGCAAATCGAGTGTGTCTACATAAATAGTTCTCGAGCGCAATAATTACGACAAATTTAGACAAGATCTGTTCCGAGCTTAGTTTTCCGTAGTCTTACGCGTTTAGCTTTCCGCAGCGAATGTATGCAAACAACGCGAGTAATGGCGGCCGCCAACGACGCGATTGAAACCCAAATTTCACTGTAGATAACTTCAAAACGTTACATTTTATCAACATTACAAGCCAGATTCGAATGGAGAATGTATAATTACACGTAAATATAAGTATTTTGGAAATTTTTAATGCGTACTGAATGCGGGTGTTACACTGTAAATTAACCAATAAAATTTGCTTCATATCAGATTAATCATACATAAAATCAGCTAACATTCTTCAAATAAAGTTTCAGAAGAGAATATTTTATTTTTGGAATATTTTTTTTAATAAAGACAATTATGTTGCGATAAAAAAATCATTTTTTAGTAAAAAGAAAAAAAAGAAGCAAAACAAAAAAATACTTCCTCCAGTTAATATGGACAAATTTAACCATTTTAGTGATAATAAAACATTTCCAAATAATTTAAATTAGTTTTGAAACAGAGCAAAGTATTTTGCTTATTCAAAATATTAAATTTAATTTCTTTTAGCTCGAAATTAAAACTAAAATAAAAGCTTCAAAAATGATTTTTTATTTATGAAAATTAATTTTAAACCCTAGGTATCTTGAATCTGTGTAGAGGTAGCTAATTTTATTATTTTGAATTAATTATTCACCTTTAAACTCTTTTAGTAAAACCAAAGAGATATAGAAACATAAAACGAAATAAATAATTTTATTTGTGTGGCATTATGGGAAAAATATTCAATGCTGTTAACAAACTTTTCCAATGTTGGCTGGCGTAAAATGGTGTCTACATGATTCACAATCATTGAACGTTGTTACTGTGCTATCCGAGCGACATGCCAGGAACGTTGTAAATAAATTAAAACTGTCACAATTCTCTGGCGTGTTGTTCCACACGATTGTTTATGATGGCTTCTTCGTAGACAGCTGTTATATTATATAAGCATGTATATTTGTTTCACATGGCACGTACTTGCGAGATAGGCAAATGGTGAATTAAATGAACGGATATATGCTGTAAAGAACACGAAGTATGCTCATCAGTTTCTATCGTCCTTCCTAATATCTCTCTCGTTCTCTCTCTCTAACACACACACAGACATACAAAATATATATATATATATATATATATATATATATATATATATATATATATATATATATATATATATGATAACTAACAACATACCCCGGCGTTGCCTATGTTTGATTCAAAAAATCGTACGACTCATACAGCAATTGCTATCACTTGACTTAAAATATTTTTGCCTTTCCTTGCCTTTAAAGGAGTGCCCTTTGCCGTGCTGATGTTGCTAGATGCCTTACTTCTTGCCTATCTCACACTAAGAATTTTTTCTAAGCTCTATACTAAACATTAAATCTGTTACGAAAAAAGAACTAAACAAAATGAACACAAAACGATCAGCTTTAAAAAAAGGACTCGTAACTGGAAAAACCGAATGAAAAAAGAATGTTAACAACAAATACTTTTTCACACCCAACACAGTTCTGCGGAATCAGAATCAACGCTGAGTTTAAGCAAGCGAATGAGCCAATTGGAGTAAAGTGCCATGCAGATTTAAATTTTTCCCACTTGTGACGAATGTAGCTATCGAGTTTTTTTTTTTTGCATGCTAGCATGCTAGTTAACATTTGTGTCAGTCAGCTGTTGGCTCTCACGCTGTTCAATAGAATCTTCCTGCCTATTCGTGGCAGACAGCTATAGGCTCTCACTCTGGCCGCAAACTACATGAAAACTATTATTTCCACTATCGATGGGAGTTGGTGAATGCAAAGTCGGTCTTGGCCTTCCCGCTAACTAATTTTGGTGCAAATCCGTCGAAAATTGCGGCCGTGCATTCGTTACACACACACACACACACACACACGCACACACACACACACACACATCTTGCCTCTTATATATGTATATATATATATATGTTTTATGAAAGACGGCAGATAAGGTATTGCGATTAAGCATTTTATTTAATTTTTCTTGTTTTCTAACATGTGTTTTGTTTTCTGGACACAGAGTGTGTAGAAACTGTCCAAACGTTCTATAATTACGGGGGCTTTCGACTATATCTTTAGCCATAATCAAGGATTATTTTATTTTTGCTTTTTAATTAGGTGTATGGAATTTGTGTATGTTTTTGTAGTTAAAGATATGTTTTATTTTCCAAACACCTCACATTGTGACCGTGTTCGCAGTTAATATTGGTTTTTGTTCTTTTTTTTTATTATTAAGGTTTCCATTATTTTAAATCTTTTTTTTTTTTTTTTTTTTTTTGCTTGTGGATGAGGTTATTATGTTTGTATTTTCTACTAGGATGTTTCGGATGGAGTCTGGTAAGTTTGTGTGTGTGTTTTAATGGGTTCTAATAGACCTGTAGTCAGATAGGTGTAACGTAAGCCGTCTAGATAGGCATGTAGTAGTGTGCCCAATGTAATTATTTATGAATTCGGTTTGATCAGAAAAGAAAACACTTGTTTGAACATGAGAAAAAGATAGATAAAAAGCTTAATTGTCTTTAATGAAACATGTATAAATGAAGAATTGAAGCCTAAATACCCAATATATATATAAATATATATATATATATATATATATACATGCACACACACACACACACACACACACATATATATATATATATATATATATATATATATATATAAAATCAGTCTCACTCGAAGATAGACATGACAGCTATTGACATGCAATGGGTTACAGGGTGTGGATGAATTTGTAACAGAAACATTTCTTGCGAGTAGAAAGAAAAAATAGCCTTCAGGAGGACAGTAGATAGCGTTTGGCATTGCAATTTAAATTCTTGCAGATTAAAGTTAGGTTGAAAGCATGGAGCCGGAAGGGAGTTCCACATGCAAAAAAAAAAGAAACTATTAACGTACAAATTATGGCTGCATCTAGCTAGCTCAACTGTAAATTGATGCGATCACGCCGCTAGTCTAATATTGCTCTTAAATTCTGTTATATACCGGACTTATAAACACTAATGGGTGTGTCTCAATCGTCATAAATAGGTTGGAGACTATTGTAAGAGGTGGTAATATGCTGTTTAAGTAGTTCGCCACTAGAAGTGGTTTACCTATTTCATGCTGCTGGTGAGTATTATATTATGTTGATTTTATAAAGATTACCATTTCATTTCCAACCTCCGTTTTGCTTATTCTTTATTCAATTAAACTTTCTAGGTTACAAAAATTCATAGAGTCTAGATGCCATAGCAAAGAACTTATCCAAACACTTACCATGACAGAATTAAAAAGAAAAACAAAAAAAACAAAAAACGTACAGAGTGGCAAACTTAGGGCGGTGGGCAATTGATTGGAGCCAAGCGGTCAGATCAGGACCAATAATATTGCTGATTCTTCTTTGGCTCTTATCAAGGAGCTCCAAGTAAATCGCAGGGGTATCGGATCATATACAGCAGCAATATTCCAAGCATCGACGAATGGTAGATATATATATGCAAGATAGATTCCGAAGAGAAAAAACTGTCTCACCCGACAGGATGAGCCGAATTTCTTAACAGCAGACCAAGGAATGGATTCGATATAGTCTTTCCATTACACATTAGCTGAGAATGTTAGCTTAAGAAGTCGCAATGGACCACTTTCCTGGAGGATAGCATCGGCCATACTGATGTAAAACAGAGAGGGCTCTCTCAGAAGAGTAATAGATAGAAGTTCCGTTTTGGAGGCGTTAAAGTTGACAAGCCATTGTTTGCCCCAGTTAACAACAGTCTTGAGGTCATTTTTTACATCAGCTGCTATTTTGACCTTATTCGACAGCAATCATTCTTTCATCATTGTTTCATTCAATGTGTGGGGCAAGGAACATTTTTTTCAGATTTTATTAAATTTTTCTAGTCTTCTCCCCTACACATCCATCATATCTCGACTTACACGACTTCCTTGTTTTTATTTGCTCTGTTTTTCTTTTTTCCATTTTTCTTCCTTTCTTTCCTTCTTCTGTTTGGTCAGTTTTATTTCAATAATTTATCATCTATTGACTGGTTTGAAAAATCTTTGTAAATTATATTTCAATTTACAAGGGGAAAATGATCATTAACCTAATATAATTTTAATTCCTCTTGTAAAAAATATTTAAAACATTGAGCTCAGCGTGTGAATCAGTTTTAATATTTAATATTTTATATTGTATTAATGGGATTCACTTGGATTATATACGAACAGATTATATATATATATATATATATATATATGTGTGTGTGTGTGTGTGTGTGTAAAAATATATAGAAAATAGGAAAGAACTCGTTAGGTAAATAAGCCAAAGTTCTTTAGTATTTTTGTTATTATTTTTTAAAAAATAGTGCTCGATACAAAAGTAGAGCAAAAATATAATTATTTATTTAAAAATATGATTCTAACGCTACATAAGAGTTGTCATGTTTCAAAACAAGAGCCGAAAAATATTCGCTTGAAGATGGAACAGAGCTTGGTACTTAAATTCAATTTAATTCAAAAAAATATATTGAAGTTTTCGGCTCTTGTTTTGC
>CAHIKZ030005610.1:1127500-1220000 GCA_903632075.3 Acanthosepion pharaonis
AACCGTTTCCTTATGAGGAAACATTCGTTATTCGTTGACAGAGCAGTTCAGTCAGTGCTAACCGAGTTACGATTTTCTTAATTACCTGGCCATCGGTTGTGATCAGAGTGTAGTATCTGTCCTCCTAATCCCTAACTGCCATAGTAATAATAGACGTCACCTTCGAGGGAATATTCTGCATAGCATTGATCGAGTAGACAATGCTAACCGTATTACGTCTTTCTTCACTCCCTCATCATCGGCCAGGGGTTAAAATATAATATCTATTCTCTTAACCGCTAAAGATGAAGGTAATATTATCAATTTCCTTATAAAAAAAACAAACATTTGGCTGTCAGTGAGCGAGCAGTCATTTTCTTCCATTTTCTTTACATTCTGACACAGGATTATGCGTTTGGCCGGAAGTGAAATAAACAGTTTTCATAATTTTAGATAGGAGAAAGCGCCTAGTCCCGAGGATTCCAACCCTGCAGCAGCAGTTTCCTCCTTACGTTAAGAGAGGGGGATTCGATGTAATAACGTGAGAGTGATAGTCATTTTGTATTTGCCTATATGCATACGTATGTGCATGGGCTCCCATCCTAAAATCGACTGAGTCACATCCTGCCTTAATTGCGAAGCCGGGTCAACATACCTGACCATCGTCTGTGATCGAAGTGTAGTATCTGTCCTCCTAATTTGTTGTTTTAATGGTAATATTAGACATTTTCTGCTTTAGCGTGACATTAGTTGCTGAGTTGGGTAATTTTTTAACCTTGACACAACTGCACACGCTGGGGCTCTTCACTTTAAAATGGCCTTGTGCCAATCGACATCTCCAGTTGGCTTGATCTATCCACTATCCTTCTCCTCATCCTTTCCTTTATCACTCCTATCTGATCTTCCTCCAAATTTTCTGTAACCCCTTGCGTCCTAGTGGCTTCTCGCCTTGCTTGGGGTGAAACGCTTAAAACAAAAAAAAAATATATATATATCCCGTTACTGTTGGTGGTGGGGTGGGGGCGAGTAAATTTTGATTGTAGTATCTGTTTTCCTAATCTCTAATTTTAATAGTTATATTAGACATGAAATGCTGGAGAATCTCTTTACAGATAAAGAGACTTCGTGTTACAGAAAAACTGATTCTATTAATCAAGAGACAGCTAACGTTTCGGGGGTTCGCAACAAGGAAAGAAAGCTTGGAGAATTCAACGCTCACAAGGCATGTTAACATTAAGAGAAACCAAGGGTAACAGCCAATAATCTAATTGGCTAGTTCAATTGAATTGCGTAGGAAATACTATGAGCAACAACAGACTGGAAGTTGTGGAGAGCCATGTTCGTTTGCATCCATCCGGGTAGAGAGAATCTAACTTGATTATTCGGAGCCAAGGATTTTCATTTGACCGTTTATTTCAAGGAGACGTTTTTTTTCTTTTTATGTGCCGTGTCCTTTCAGGATGTAGGCGATCATGGCTCTCCACTTCCTCCTACCGCTTGTAGCTCTTAATAGGTTTCTTCCCTCTGCCACCTCCTCCAAACCACGTTCAGTCATCCACCTTACAGGTATCTTATGCGTTGTTTTCCTTTATCTTTCTTTAGCTCTATTCGCCATGTGAGTATCAGATTCTCCAGGCCATCCTTCCTCATTAATTGTCCCACCTCTCCCATTTATGTAGAAGCGATTGGTCTTCGTTAATGCCGGATGCTTGTGCTGCGTTAAGAGTAAGGCAGAGAGAATGGAGAGTAATTAGATGTTTAGCTATGTACGCGTGGGGTTGACATAATTAAAGATATGCTGCGAGTTGCATTCCACTCAAATGGGTGCGTGAATAAATAATGACTATTATACAAGACTTCCTGGCAACCGAATTATGTATTATAATTAACCAAGGGTAGGAGGATAATATTTTAAAGACCATCCTAAGGCTATTTCCCAATAATACCGCTTGGAAAGTCATGAATCTATCCCTGTGAAAAGTTCCATTTCCAGATATTTTGGCAGACTGTCTAATTGTTTTTATATTCTATTTTGTTGTTGTTTTTAATCATTTCACCCCGAGGAAGGCATTAATGCCACTAACATGAACGGGTTACACGGTAAGTGAAAGAAAATGTGAAGACTTTAGAAGATGGAACTGGAAACCCAATCCTAAACAGGAAAAAAGGGATAAAACACTACTCCTGTTCAAAAGACAGGAGCGGAGTGTGTGCCTTCCCCGCTTTTTGATAATTACTTCACGATGGCTGACGGGTTTGAAAATGAGAGGCATTAAGTGCGGGAGAGAACTTTTAAACCAACAGTCAACATCTAGCTAGCAAGTTAGCTAGCTATAGTGATTATTCTTAACAAAGGAATTCCATCGATAAAAACTTCTTGTGTGGTTGTTACTCAGGGTTAAATTGTTTCAAGGTTTTAGATATTCAATAAATTTCTTATTGCCGTAATAACTTTTAAATAGTAGGGCATTGTTCAGAAATATAATAATCAAAACAAAAACAGGGATGAAGTGTCACAGCTTGATTCAAGTGGAAGCGCAAACGCATGAACATCCCCGCCTTCTTCGCACGTTTATTGCAAAGATGGGGTTAATAAGAGGTTCTTTGGGAAATTTTCCCTTTTAACGCTCCAATAATCATTCTTAAGCGATCTTTGAATCAAAGGTTGTTCGAATGACAATTTATGATGGAATCCTATGAAGAAACTATTGACTAAATTGCAAAAGCCAATTTTTGGACCTAGATTGCCACAGATTTACTCCACTTAACTGAAATAATCTAAACCAAACATTCACGCAAGACAATTTTTACATGGAAATTTGAAAAGCATCAAATGAAAAACCAAGGAGATTTTGAACAGTTTTTCGTGATACGCGGGAAAACGAGCAGGACTTAAACCACACTATCTTATTTTCTGCATGATGGCAAATATTTGCGACATGTTTGAAGAAAATTGAATAAAAAAATGAGGAAGTTATTCAAGTTTCATTTTAAGTAGTACGAAAAACCCGATGTTTTCCCAGTTCTTTCGCAATTTTGTGTGTGAAGCCAATGTCGTAGGAAAACTATCAAACACTCTGCATAAACCTCGTAATATGAGCCATGAATTGCATTAAGTGCATAGAACATCGGCTCATCCAGTAATCATGTGTATCTTTGCTTTAGTTTTTGCAAAAAGTTGTACCCACCTTCAGTTTTATCGATTTTTCTGCAAACCCGGGGAGAGGCCGGGAGATCGAAAAGTTAGTGTTCACCTAATTTGGTAAATTTGAAACATGTGTGTAGAATTTCATTGAAATAGGCCGAGAAATGTGAACGTGTATGAATAGCATACATACACACAGACATCTTCTGTTTTATAGATATAGATATAGATAAATAGCCTAGGAATCAGAATCTGAAGCGATCTGATGTCTAGACACACTGATGAGATGTGATACAGCGAAAGAGTCTGTCTGTGGATGACTAGACAGACACACACATACGCGCACACACACACACACACACACATATATATATATATATATATATATATATATATATAAAGGGAGTTTCATTAAGACAGATCAATGTCGGGAGTAAATAAATCAGTGTTATTGGTGAAAATTTATTTCTCTATTGGATCATGTTATTTTAGCCATGGTAATTATTTGTGAAAAATAATATCACCAAATGACCGCCATAGCTTCGGCGGCACACCTCGACTCGTAGGACAAAATTTTGGATAACGTCTCTGCATAGTTGCTCTTCGATCTCACCAATATGCCTTATTATCTCATCATTGAGCTGTTTAATTTGTTGATGGCTTGTTGGCATAGACCTTACTTTTGAGATGACCTCAAAGGAAGAAAACTAAAGGCGTCAAGTCGAACGATCTTGGTGGCTAATTGACTTCACTGTTCCATGAGATGATGCGACCTGGGAAATTCTCATTCAATTTTTGTTTGAATGTCCATTTTTATAATAGGCTTCGATAACTTTAACACATTGTTTCATTGCAAATCTTTCAATGGTTGAAATTGGCAAAGAATTAAGTTGTTAAATCTGAATGAAAAAGAAAAAAAAAATCATTAGACGCTTAAACTTAATTCACATTTAAAATCGGTCCAAGTTATTTGAACACGCTTATATATATATATATATATATATATATATATATATATATATATATATATATATTTAAAATAGGATATAGTATCCCGATAAATCTTTTAAGAAATTTGTCAAGTGGAAAAACTTTCATTGAAAATAATTTTGATTACACGTTTCGCCATTCTAGGCTTCATCAGATCGCAAAAAACGATAGTTAAGAAACGTGTATGCTTGACAGGATAAGTATTAACAACACTTTTAAAAGTCACTCATTTTCTTTCTTCTTTAATCAGGAGAAACGCCATCTTTGGGAAAAAGCACCCCATAATTCATTATTTAAGCATACACACAAATACGCATACACATTTTTTTTCGTTTTTGGATCTGATGAGGTATATAATGGCGAAACGAGTAATGAAACACGCGCGCGCACACGCACACACACACACACACATATATATATATATATATATATATATATATATATATATATATATAACAAGCAGGCAGTAACAAATGACATAAAGAAAACAATAGCACGTAATCTACCACGCAACAATATTACTGAAGGGGAACGTATAGCCCTTGACACGCTGACCCATAGAGATGACCTAATTATGACACAGGCTGACAAAGGGGGTGTCACTGTGATCTGAGGGATCAAAGAATACATTAAAGAGCCCAACAAACAGCTAGCCGACAAAGAAACCTACAAAAGCTTACCTACAGACCATCTTCCCGAATACCAAAAAGAATTAACTAGCTCACTAAACATGACACTTCGCAATAATCTAATCAACAAGGAAACATGCACAACACTTACACTCAGAACAATCACATATGCTCGCTTCTATGTCCTTCCCAAAATACACAAAAGCAACAACCCAGGAAGGCCGGTCATTTCATCATTCAACTGCCACACGACTAAAATTTCCAAATACGTAGACCATTACATACAACCCCTAGCTAAGGAATTAAAATTCTACATCAGAGACACAACAGATGTACTAAACAAAATTAATCACATACAAACAGTGCCAGAAAATACTATTTTAGTGATTATGGACATAAGATCACTTTATTCAAACATTAAACGCATCGAAGGACAAACCGCTCTTCAGGAAGCACTTACTAAAAGAACACAAGACCCCCCACCCCCACAGAAGTTATTATAAAGCTCATGGAGCATATTCTTAAATTGAATACTTTCTACTTCTAGAGCACACTACTTGCAAGTAAGAAGCTGTGCCATGGGCACCATTGCATCTCCATCATATGCTACAATATTCATGGGAAAATTTGAGGAGACCCATATCTATCTCCTCACCGGTAGCGACTGCGTATTCTATGCAAGATACATCGAAGATATATTCTTTATATACACGGGCAGTGATGACTTACCCAATTCCTTCTAACACTAAACACAGTACACAACTCAATTAAGTTTGACTATGAAAATTCCACAAGATTGGCAACATTTTTAAACATCCGCATTTACATAGATGAAAACAGAAAAAAGTACAAACGACACTACACACTAAAATCACCGACACCCATAACTATCTACACTTTAAGTCTTCCCACCCTAAACACCTCAGGGAGAACCTTCCCTATTCACAAGCACTTAGACTCAGAAGGATATGTTCCGACAATGAAGAACTAAATAAACATACACAAAATCTGGAGCATCTTTTCACAACCCGTGGCTATAAAAACCACCTAAACAGGGAAGAAATAAATAAAGCAATTTCTACGCCTAGTGAAGACACCCTAATGTACAAGATTAAAAACAACCCCAGACACATCCCTCTAGTAACCACTTTCAACCCCACTCTGCTTCCACTATTCCAAATAATCAAAAGTTGCTGTGAAATATTACATCTCAAACAAGACCTTAAAAAATGTTTGAGGAACCCGGCCTTCTAGCATATCGTAGGCCTAAGGACCTAAAAGAAATCTTAGGTAGTAAGCGTATTTCAGGGGACAAGGTAATCTGTAATAAACCAACAACAAAAACAACAGGATTTTCCCAATCATGTAACAACAAAAGGAGCTTATACTGTAACCACATTAGGCACACGAATTCATTCACTAGCTCAGTCCCTAAATCTACTTTCAAAATCTACCACGACTCTAACTGTAGAAGTCATAACATAATTTACCTCCTAGAATGCACACTATGCCAGAAACAATATGTAGGAAAATCTGAATGGCCCTGTCACTACAGAATTAATAATTATCGCAATCGAATTAACTCGGCTCCCCGCAAGAAAGATTATTACCTGTAGAACAATATTTCCGCCTAGAAAAACACGATTTTAAAACCCATGCCAAATTCACTATAATTGAGAGAATAGAAAAAACAGAACAGATAACATTAGGCTATATTAGAAGGACATGAAAATAAGTGGATTCGACGCCTGAGAACGCTCCAGCCAGAACGGCTTAATCACAAATTTAACAATATAGATAGAATTAATATATAACTCCACAAATCAGGACCTACCCACATTTCCCACCTACACAAGACAGACATACTTGCAGAGGTGTCGAGTCCTCACACTTATGCTCACGCCCATACTAATATAGACACACACATTAATACTGACTCGCTCCCTAAAGAGCTAAATTATAACACAAACTCATACTAATATACACACTTACATACATCACACTCACTCACTCTCTAAGAACCAAATAACACACACACACTCAACAGAAACACATTCCCTTTCCAGGGACCAATAAAACTGTCAAAATAACCAAGGGAATTCAGAGCAGCATGAATCTATCCAGCTCTTATCTTAAATAACAACTTAAAAGAGACTGTTTGAACAACACAAGGATTGACCAAAATTCATGTTAAAAAAAAAAAAAAAAGCAAATGAAAACTACAAACAAAAGTTCATTTTCTCCATCAAGACATTCATTTCTGTAGTTCACTGCTAATAGCAGGCAGAATTTTTTTTTCTCCTGATGATGTCCATGTTGGCCGAAACTAGTCAAGGAATCTAATTGAAATAATAATAATGAAAAAATATTAATAGACAACCCAGTGTATCTGAAGATTTAAAATTTTTTAATATTTTTTATTTTTTAAAACACACACACACACACACACACACACACACACACACACACACATATATATATATATATATATATATATATATATATATATATATATATATATATACGTATGTATGTATATACTGTGTATATTTAGGCAGCATATTTTCATTCAAACAGGTTTGGTTAAATAATTTAGACATATCATGTCGATTAGTTTTTATTGTGATCCTTTCAAGTTTGTGTATTAATTTCGTGGTAGCCTTAGAAAATTGATTAAGAAAAATTCCAAAATTTTCTTTCAAATGGTTTTTATTTTCCAAAATTACTTCAGACTCATCTGAAACCATCTTCAAGGGTTTAAGTTGTCTGTGATGTGTTTCTGTAAATTCAAAGCATTTCAACTGTTCGTTTTTACTGCTTATGCAGCGTTATATATGTTAATATATATATATTATTATATTATATTATTCTGGGGCTTACGACGTCACACAGCTCGAGAAACGGGAGGAGTGATGGTAAGGCTAGGAAAGGCGTCCCTAATACTCTCTTTCAAGATCGAGTCAACGCGTGACATAGGAAAACCAACGTTGAGGTGTATCGATGTATTCCCCTTCATCCCATGACACGGACGCTGGACACAGACGTCTCGACAGATTTGATGCTTGCGACCACCCCACAAGAGGGAGGAGAGCAAGTGCTCAAACGCCTTTCTACGGTCCTTGCAGGGAGGGAGTACAGACAACCGACAAATGATGAGCGACATAAGTGGCGCACGACTCATCAGTACCTTCACAGACAACCGCCTTCGGAGCTGCTCCGACCTATGCCTGTACTTCAAACCAATTATTCTCTAGCTAGTTCCCAGGTCCAAGCCACACTCCAAGAATGCAGACGGGTCCGTCAGTCCAACCAAAAGGTCCTGGAAGAGCGACCCCTCTTCCAGGCACCTAACCGTAAGTCGGAAGACTTTTGAGGTTAATCTTGATACTCATGACGTTTTCCTACCGTTCAAGAGCCTTCTGTACCACGGCTGCGGCACGACACGAAAATGGATACGTCATTAGCGCACGCGGAACCCTGGCTCGAGACACACTATGGACAGAGATTTCACATAGGGCCGGACTACATGCCCTGCCACTTAGCCGACGAAGGAGAGGCTCCAAAGGCAAAAGGTAAAGGAGGGGCAACACTGATGAACCGGCCGACACAGCGCAAAAGCGCGTGACCGCTTGACGTTCACCTGTACCACAGCACTGAGGAGTGATACAGGAGGCTAATCCACCTGCAGACGTCGGATTTCAATCCGGGGACCTGCAGAACAGCAGCCAGATACCGATATTCGATCCTATCAAATGCCTTGAACTGATCCAAATTGATCAGTACGGCTTGCTCGTCATCTTCTACACCTTCTAGGATCGTGAGGATCAGCTGCAAGTTGCTCTGAATTGTTTGGCCCTTCACAGCAAAAATCTGCTTGGGTCCCAACAGAATCTCTGCAGCTGATTGTAAACGCTTCGTCAGGATCCAAATCTTTAATTCTGTGTTTACAGAGTTATGGGGCTGTAATCATCTAATTCCAACCGACCATCCTCGTCCTTTTTAAACAGCGTGATCACACCCCTGGAGATCAGGTCGGGGATCAACCATTGCCAGAACTAGTTATTGAACACGACTGTCAAAATCGGCACAAAGATGTGCAACAGTCTCATGGGCAGACCATCAAGTCCAGGTGTCTTACCACTGCCGATCCTCTTGAATGCCAGTGATCTCCCCCTCACAGTTAGCCGTTTCAGTTAGCGAAAGCCGAGGAATTTGAAACTCTTGGTCACAGAGACCTGGATCCTTGGTAAAATGACTTTCTAAATGTCGCTGAAACGTCATCAGTCGAGCTCAGTGTAGGCCCCTCCGGAATATCTGTTACAGTTCTTTGTGTATATGTATGTACATATATAACTAGTGAGTTAGTCCAAATGCCCTGACTCGCTTTATTGTCTACCAATAGAAGGTTAACCAATCAGAAGACGCAGAACATTCTATCCATCGTGTATAAAGGCGGCCATTTTTGTTCACTCTACCCGAATGTCCAGTCCAGCTTGTCAGGCGAAGAGAAACAGAAGGACGAACTACGCTCTGCTACTTTTATCGAAATATCCACTGCTAACTTGAACAACGCTTTCCTACTGTCTTCGAAATATTCACTGCTAACCTCTGGATTCTATACTCGAAGACGACCGTCCGGATGTATAACAATATCGACCTCCGGAATTTTTGACACTCGGGCTGTTGCTCTAGTTGGAGCTGCTGTTCGCGTTGATGCTTCTACTGCTGCTGTTCGTGTTTCAGCTCCGGCTTACCCTGTTCTGCCGTCTACTGTTGGCACATTTGTCGCTGTTTTTTGGGGGACCGGCTTCTTTGCCTCCTTCTTATGTGGGACATTCTACTGGTGGGGTCGAGTTTCAGTCTTTGATCCCTTCTTTACAACGTCTGTTTATTCACCGAAAACCTTGGGGTCTTTTGTGAATGTCTATGTCACTGTTGTTTCCCTGCTTGTGGATGGTTGGGGTTGTGGTGCTGACCTCTTTCCGGGGCAAGATTTTCTGTGGCACGACAGAAACAGCAGAGAGGTCGGCGGCCTTCGACATCAACATAGATTGGTCGGCCGCTACAGGTCAGTACATTAGTGATGTCTATAAAGTTATTTCTGGTCAATGTGAGCGTTATCTCGAAATCTCCAGTGGCAATGCCGGCCTTGCTTTTGACAGACGAGACAACCGCGACCTCTCTAAACTTGGCAAAGAAAAACCCCAATTGGCCCCCCCCACCCCGATGTACAAGGACGCTTCGTGGAAAGTAACATTTGTCTTTCTAATGCCCATGTATTCAGTCTGCAATCTCACAGATTTTGTTGTGAGGATGTTCCCGGCTAGAACCTTCAACGCGTCTTCAGTCACCAGCAGAATGTCCCACAGACATTTGCACGCTAATACTTTGGCCCCAATAATGAGACATTTTATGGGTTCCTTCATTGCTTCCTTGTTGACGCCGATTAAATTCCTTGATTTTATGTCTGTGGACAACACGGAGATAGTCCTTGATTGATTTAAGGTCGTTATAGTAATCTAGCCCTTTCTTTTTGGACCTATTCGCTGCCCACGCCAAGGGGCTTGTTGCGGTGGTTGTCGGGCCTTGTTGTTGTCGGGCCTTGTTGTTGTCGGGATTCCGCCAAAAAGGTTGTTGTCCCTACGTCACTGTATTCAGTAAAAACAATTTAACAAAAAGAATTCACGTGGCGAAGATAAAATACTGCTAATCTAACGCAACAATGACGATTCTAGACAAAATGTGTCGCTTATTTCGAACAATTTTTATTAGAAATAACTCCAAGGAAACTTGAAATAAACTATATATAAACTTAGGGCTGGACGAAGTAGGTCAAGGACAAAGGTCAAGGACAAAGGTCAAGGACAAAGCCAAGTTCGAATCCGTCCCTACTTCGCAATCAAAAATGGAACATTCCAGTCAACGTAAAACAAGAAGCTTCCATTCTTTCATTTCTCCGAAATCCTCCTAAGACATACTGAAAAAAAAATAGCTCCTAAAAGGGAGAAAGTCCGTCAAGTGAACAGGTAGGCCCTAGAGAGGGACCTTCCCGTTAAAAAAAAAACCTCTTGAGATCCCTATTTAATGTCTCTTCCATCGATGAGAAGTCGGCGGAAGACCCCAAAAATTTCACCAAAGCCCAGGTGTAATAAACTGGTTAAGAGATACAGGGAGGGATTTGAAAGTTTTGGTATCTTTTAGGGTCCACTGTGCCATCAATGCCTACTATTTCGCTTGTTCCGTTTGCAGCAAAGCACCTACAAATCATAATACCGTCACCGCCATGTTTAATATTTAGTATCAAATTCGTCTCTTCAAAAGCCGTATTTGGAGTTTGCCACTTATTATTCCTCCCAAATAGCTCTAGTTTAGACAATAAAATCCGACAATAAGAATGTTTCTAGCTTATTAATATGAGCTTTGACATAGTTGAGGTGAGCATGTTTGTGTTATTCCGAAGATCGGCATCATTCAGATTTCGTCGCACTGTAAATGTCTGTACATTGACTCCGACATTTGCCAGTGAGCATTGAAGAACTACAAAGATCGTAGCTGGATTTGCCTCGGCTTGCCGAACTAGATGTCTACTTGATCTTGCTGTTATTTTTCGCAGACGACCATTTCTTGATTGTAATGTCGTCATACTAATGGCCTTCCATTTATAAATAATTTGATGTACGGTAGAGAAGTGAACTCCAAATCGTTTTGATAGCTTTTTGTAGCTTTCTCCATCATTATAGGCTTCAACTATACGAGTTTTTAAAGATTCAGGAAGTTGTTTTGATTTTTGCATATTTTTTTTTAAGCATTACGCACCGAGCAAGGTGGGAAGCCACTAGGATGCAGGGGGTTGCAGAAGATTTAGAGTGAGAGCAGATAGGAGTGATAGAAGAAAGGATGAGGAGAAGGATAGTGGGTAGATCAAGGTGATTGGAGATGTCGATTGACATTACATTTGAATAGTTAGAGATTATAGCTCTCAGGGAAACATTAATAAGGAAGGGTGTTCCACAGGTGAGAGGTGCAAGATATGAAGCTATTGGAGTAGAAGATACGGCTACATTTAATAGTTTCTACAGTGAAAGGGTGAGAGCGAGATGCCAGCCTCGTAGGGCGCTTGAATTCATGGAGTTTGGGAACCAGTGAAAGCAGCTCATCGGAGCAATTACCATGAAACTATTTGTAAAAAAGACAGAGAGAGGCGATGGCGCGTCTGTGAGAGAGCAACTGTAGACGAGATGCCAGATCAGGGCCAATTATATTACATATCCGCCTCTGGATCTTGTCAAGAACTCCAGGGTAAACAGAAGGTGCACCAGACCATATATGGCAGCAATACTCCACGCAAGGGGGAATGGTTGATTTATATATTTGAAGTATCGATTCCGGGGAGAAAAATTTCCTGGCGCGGCACAGGGAGCCAACTTTGAGTCTCTAACTGAAGACTTTTACATACACAATGACTTGTATTGCTTGACTGCAGTATGCACAACTTACCAAAAAAGGAACACTTGTCATTTTGATTTTTACAAGTACACAAAACTTATTTGCACTTGCAACCATGTAAAACAAAGATACAGATTACTTACACATCTTAATTTTTAATTGTTAATTAATATTTTTATTCCAGCTTGATAAAAATTTTTGTAATTCATTTAATAAAGGTTTTTTTTTTCTTAACGGATCAGTCAGTTATGTGCCATGCGTGACACACACTTAGTAGTACTGAAAATAAGTATCAGAATTTTGATAAAAAAAGACAACGAATTTTATGGATTTGAAGATGAATAAAATTTTAATGGTAACTGTACTGTTTTGATAAATTCTAATAATTGATTGATTTTTATTTTGTTTTCTGACCTTTTGTTATAATAAAGTTTTTATAGGCTCATGTACTTTTTTTTCCTATTATTTTTCGTTTAATTGTAATCATGGCTTCTTTAACCAAAATAATACCTCATAAATATAGCCTAGGCTGTACCATTTACTAATAATTTTACGACTTACTAATTTTTTCTTGATTTTCCCTGTTGAAATTAGGGTGCGTTATATACATCCGTGCGTCTTATATACCATCAAATACGGTATATCATTAGGGAACTGAAAGATAAATTTTCTAAAATATTTTTAGTTTTTACCATTATTACGTATGTGGCAAAATCAAATTTTCGGACTGTGGTGAGTTTTTTAAGAACTACAAATTAATGCGCTTTCATTACTTTTGAACAAAAGTACATCGATTTATGACAAAGACACAGGGTTACGAAAATATCATAACTATATATATATATATATATATATATATATATGAAGAAATATAGTGTTAAGATGTGGTATAATTGTGGGATAAAGTGCTCAATATCAGAGATAGAGCGTGTGTAAATATAAAAGTGAACATAAAAGTCAAAACTTAGAGGCGACAGGCTGTTTCATGCAAGACGCAATCGTCAGGCCTGACGATTGCGTCTAGTATGAAACAGACTGTCGCCTCTAAGTGTTGATTTTATGTTCACTTTTATATATGTATACATATATATATATATATATATATATATATATATATATATATATATGTATGTATATATAAAATACAATGAGAATAGATTATAAATCTAGCAAGATAGATTATGAACAAACTGATATATGTACATATATTGATATTAATCCGAAATAATTTATTACTTTAAATGCGATTTCTAGCGGATAAGCAAATCTGAGAAGCATATCTCTGTTTATTTTAAATAATATTTTATTTCGTCAAATGGCCTGAAATTCGCGAAGAGCGATACCTCTATTTAAATATGGGAATCCACTAAAATGAAAAGTATATATATATATATATATATATATATATATATATATATATATGTATGTATGTATGTATGTATATATATATATATATATATATATATATATATATATATATATATATATATATATATATATAAGATTAGAAAAATCCACGCGCAAATTAATACCTGGTTTCGACCTTACAGTCACGTCAAGACAGTTACTTGAGGATGACCTGACTATACCGTAAGGTCGAAACCCGGGTAGTGCGTTACAGGTGCATTTCCTAATCTTATATTACATATTCAATTTTTCTGAATAGGGTATTGAGTACTTTAATAAAAATATCCAAGTATTGGCCTGACTCTAGTCTTGCCTACTAGAGAGAAAGAAAGAAAGAGATATATGTAAAATCACAGATATAGAAAAATGCAAATGTTAACCGTCACCGATAGATAGATAGATAGATAGATAGATAGATAGATAGATAGATAGATAGATAGATATGAACGGAATGAGATAGATAGATAGATAGATAGATAGATAGATAGAAACGGAATGAGATAGATAGATAGATAGATAGATAGATAGATAGATAGATAGATAGATAGATAGATAGATAGATAGATATGAACGGAATGAGATAGATAGATAGATAGATAGATAGATAGATAGATAGATAGATAGATAGATAGATAGATATTGTCTGCAATGTAAAAGGCAATCCAGGCCAACCTGTTGTAAATCCCCTTTACTGCCAGGTGACATGCCAGTGGTTAGGTTACACTAATTTAGTGGGAGTGTCTTATCTCCTTGTCAAACTGACATCTTATGTCAGTGTCAACAATTTAAATAATTTGTCTCTTAAGTGAGTGGAACTCTCTCACCATTTCGTCCCTCCCGTTGAACCTCGATTATGGATTGACGTTTTATTTAATCAAATATACCTGTACCTCCCTCCACATTCATTATTTTTAAAGAAATAAACAAAGAAGCATAAGCAAACAGAAAGAAAAAAAGAAAGAAAGAAAAGAAAAGAAAAGAAAGGAAAGAATGAAAGAAAAATAATTAAATAAAAAGCAAGAAGAAAGGAAGAATCGGCGGCAGTAAAAAGGAAGAGAAATGGAGAAGAAATATACAGAAATGAATTAACATAAAGAAAAGTGGAAGGAAATAGAATGAAAAAGATGAAAGAAAGAATTAAAGGGAAGTAAATAACTAAATTTTAGTTTAAAGAAAGAAAGAAAGAAAGAAAAAAGAAAGAAAGAAAGAAAGAAAGAAAGAAAGAAAGAAAGAAAGATTGACAGAAAGTGGAAAGAAAGAAGTAAAACAAGTAAATAACCGAATTAGAAAGAAAGAAAGAAAGAAGAAAGAAAGGAGAAAGAAAGAAAGAAAGAAAGAAAGGAAGAAAGAAAGAAAGAAAGAAAGAAAAAAGAGAGAAAGAAAGAAAGAAAGATTGACAGAAAGAGGAAAGAAAGAAGTAAAACAAGTAAATAAGCGAATTAGAAAGAAAGAAGAAAGAAAGGAGAAAGAAAGAAAGAAAGGAAGGAAGAAAGAAAGAAAGAAAAATGTAAAAAGATTGACAGAAAGTGGAAAGAAAAATTAAAACAAGTAAATAACCGAATTAGAAAGAAAGAAAGAAAGAAAGAAGAAAGAAAGAAAGAAAGAAAGAAAGAATGAAAGAAGTAAATAACCGAATTAGAAAGAAAGAAAAAAGAAAGAAACAAAAAGAAAGAAAGGAGAAACAAAAAAGTAAAACAAATTAATAGCGAAATTAAAAAAGAAAAGAACGAAATAAAGAAAGAAAGAAAGAAAGAAAGAAAAAAGAAAGAAAAAAGGAAGAATTAAATAAAATGTCAGAAGGAATGGAGTATAGAAGGAACTAAAAAAATAGAAAGAAAATTAGAAAGAAGAAAACAAATAGACAAAAAAGAAAGAAAGCAAAAGAATTAGAGAAGCGAACAAAAGAAAGAAGCGAAACAAAGAAAACGAAAAAGAAAACAAAGCAAGACGAATAAAAGCAAAATTGTCAGATAGAAGGAAGAAAGAAAGAAGAAAATAAAAAGCAAGTGACTTATAAAGAACAGAAAGAAAGAATGAAAGAAAGAAAGAAAGAAAGAAAGGAAGGAAGGAAGGAATGAATGAAGGAAGGAAGGAAAGAAAGAAGGAAGGAAAAGACTTACATAAAATGTAAGAAAGAAGAATGGGAAAAAGGAAGGAAGAAATAAGAAGAAAGTACTGGAATTAGAAAGAAGAAAAGAAAGAAATGAAGATAAAAAGCAGCAAATGAATTAAAATAAAAGAAAACAAAAACAAAAAAAGTAAAAATGAATAAATAAAAAATGAAACAGAAGTAGAAAAGAAAAAGTATGCAATAGAAAAGAAAAAAGGATAAGGAAAAAAAGGAGGAAGTAAAGACAGAAATAAAGAAGATAAATGAAGTACAAAAGAATGAAAGAAAGAAGGAAAGAAAAGAAAGAAAGGAAGAAAGAAAGAAAGAAGGACAGAAAGAAAGAAAGAAACACAAAGAAAAGGAATAAAGACAGTGAAGTAGTTAAACAAAAAGAAAAAATTGAACAAAAATGAAGAAAAAGAAAGAAAAAGGATAAAGATAGAAAGAAAAAAAAGGAAAAAGAAAGAAGAAAAAGAAAATGATTGATTGAAAAAGAAGGATAATAAACAACAAAAAAAAAAAAAATTGAGAATATTTTGCTGAATGAAGAAGCGATGATGAGGTGCATCAGGTATTTCTAACCGCACTTTTTTCAGGTGTTTTTTGACGACACTAGTAAAAGGGAAAAATAAAAGATTCATTCATTTAAAAACAATCCGATGATGTAAACTGTGCTATCTCAGGTAGGATTTTTTTTAACCATATTCACTAAAACTTCTACTGTTATCTCTGATATTGTTGTGAACAATATGCAGTTCTATAATGTTCTTAGAAGGTATTCGTGCACACGTTCTAAAATACATACATGCACACCCAGCCACACACACACACTTAAAATTATATTTAAAATCGAGATTACATTTTTAATTAAACAATAAACCGGTTATATCTATATGTGTGTGTGTGTGTGTGTGTATATATATATGTGTGTGTGTGTGTGTATAAAACACACACACATACATATATGTGGGTGGGTGGGTGTGTGTATAATTTATTTAAAAATTATAACATAAATATTTTATGAAATCACTACAAAAATAGTCATCTTGTTTCAACACTTTTGGTGTCTTATCAAGTGATGGTGTTGAATCTAGAATAAAAAAAACACTCTTTATTCTACATTCTCGATTGTAATATATATATATATATATATATATATATATATATATATATATATATATATATATATATATATCCATCTATTATTTGCATTGTTCGGACTGTTGTCCTCATCTTTATTACCATATTCACGACGCTCCGGCCTTCTTCAGGTGATTAGAATTTCGAACTGAACCCTTTATTTTAAATAATACCTTTTCAAATGCCTTATTTGAAGACTAATATTCACGAATTAGGTTGTAATCCTTAATAAATTACTTTTATTCGGTTATTAAAAAAAAAGTTACGTTTTTCTGGTGCTGAGTTGTCTCGGTCTTGAGTTGTCCCAGGGCACAGTTGTCTGTGTTGAGTCGGCAGTGTTGCGTTGCCTCTTCCCCTTGTTTAACGGCTGTTTCAGTCAAATAAAGAAAGTTGTCAATTTAAAATCTTTTTATGTCTACCCACTTCTTAAAATAACAATCCGCATTCATATTTGTGATTGTTTTTGCAATATTTTTTTAAAGTTGTTAAGCTCAAATATCTAACGATGTGATGGGAAATTACTACGGATATTTTATTGTCGTAGAACTTGCCTCGAGCTTATCTAATCATTAACTGAAGAGTAAAAAAATAAGATCTATCAGATAATTTTAATAGAAAAACCGTGACTTTTTCACGGGTCTTTCTACTTTGTATTATTTCAATATCTGTATTATTCATATTCTAAATGGATGATACAGTTTGTTTTCCACAAAGATAGCAAGATAAAGTTAAAATCATTTTTCGCAATCCATGGAAAATGTTCTGACAATCCCTAATTGAACCAAACATTTACAACTAAGCAACGCCTTACATATACACAAAGGCGAACATCTTTATTCCCTTCCTATTCCATTGATAAGATGGAAGTACTGTTCGGGAAGCTTCTTTCTAAAAGCTGCTACTTTATCGGACAGACACCCGAGGGATTGTTTCCTTGAAAAATACAATATTAACCTTTTCAAGTTTAACGTCAGCCTATCGTACCTATCGTACGTATCCGCATAATCTGCTCTTGCTACCCACTTACGTCCACGTGAGAACCTCATTTCATAACTGTATATCGGCTTACGGCCACATCACGTCGAAACTGCGGTTCCCGTATGATCACCGATCTTCAAGCATGAGCAATACCTAGACACGTGATCGTTTGAGTATACCCGGTGCTGTAAGCTTGGATGCGAAGTTGGTGTCATGGATAACGTCATGAAATAGGTAATCTGTTAACCGGCTCCCCAATCAGGTTCGTCATATTCACTTAGGAAAAAAAACCCCAAAAAAGAACATCCATTGATGCCTCTGGAGGAAATAAACAAATAGTATCTGGTTGCTCCTAACAAAAGCGATGAGTAAAAAAATACATTTTTATAGTAAAAATGCCAGCAATAAATTTTATCTATTAAAAAAATCTAAAAAAAAGCAAAACGTTACCAAAGTTGGATTTAGTTGAAATATTTATGTTCGCATTAAATAAAACATACAAACCAACCAACAATATATTTTATTTTATCGCAATATATTTGATGGACACAATATATTTTCAGGCAATACATTTTATCAATATAAATGCTCATATTTTCACAAAATGAAACAATACATTTTATAGTAAATTACCGACCGCCAAAATGACCGTTACATGCGTTCGCGCGCACATTTTATAGCAAAAACAATATATTTTAGCCAACAGTCGGACATTTAGTTGAAGGCCGTTATGTTCAAGTATTTAGAATTCGGCATTAATTAACTCATAGGGGTTGATATGCCACTAAACAAAATCAAAAATCACCACTTACTCAAAAATGCATTGTAATATAAATGTTTACTTGATAAAAGATGTTTTTGAGACATCTGTAAAACAAATTTTCAAGTGGTCCCAATTTAAAATGTTTCTTTTGTTACTTACCTCTCTGATATCTGTTACAACTTTTATGGATGTTTAACCGTGAGATATATATATATATATATATATATATATATATATATATATTACGGAATGCTAGATGAAACAGAAAAACAAAAAAAAAATGCAATATGAGCTCTGTAAAAAAAAAAAAAATGTTATATATATATATATATATGATCAGTGACTTGATCCAAAGAGTTTGAGTTGTGTGATTGATAAAAATAGAAATTAGGAAAAAAGAAAATCGTTAGGTAATTTTTTTTTTATTTTAAACAGTCCGAACAATGTGAAACTCTGAAGTTTCCGTTTTAGTGGATTTTTTAATTTGACCATTTTGTAATTGAAAAATTGGAGGTTTTCAGCTAGGACGATTTTGAGTTTCTTTTGTTTTGAAACATGAAGAACTCGGTTATGTACTGACTGAGACCGTGAGAACAGGATCTAAACAAAGTTGGAATCATATTTTTACTTAGGTGTGGAGCAATTATTAGCGAGGTTAGCCTTGGAGGAAATAAACAAATAGTAGGTTAAATAATTATAAATATATATATATATATATATGATATATATCAGGCAGTCAGTATAAAATGTGTGTGTGTGTGTGTTCGCGCGCAAAACAATGATCACCAGGCCGGATTTTTTTTAATAAATATAATATAAATACATGTCCTATTATATATAATATGTATATATATATATATATATATATATATATAACAACATACAGAAAAAACAAGGATTTTATATATATATATATATATATATGTGTGTGTGTGTGTGTGTGTGTGTGTGTAAAATAATTAGGAAAGAAATCAAGGTGGTTTTAATTTGGATAATTGAAGTATTGGAGTTATATATATATATATATAATATATATATATATATATATATATATATATATATGTGTGTGTGTGTGTGTGTGTCATCACCAGGTTATTGTTATATATATATATATAATATGTATATATATAGAATATTGTCATCATCAGTGTATTGTTATATATATATATATATATATATATATATATATATATATATATATATATATATATATATATATATATATTATTATAGTTAACAATACACTGAGAATATATATATATATATATATATATATATATATATTTATATTTATAGTTCTGATGATGATATATTTTGCTATGTCGAAAAATCGAAATAAATACAATATCAGTCAACACGAAAAAGCTTATCCGCGGATATGAAAGGATCCTATTGAGAATAAGCAGACAGAACATGTCTAAATTATTTAACGGGACCTACGCATTACACACACACACACACACACACACACACACACACACACACATATATATATATATATATATATATATATATATATATATATATATATATATATGATATTTGAATTTCAAAGGGGGAATGCAAACAGAGATTTTATACCTAGAGGCACACATTTTCTATCCCTAAACTAAAACACCAGACAGCACTTTTAAAGAATTTTTTGGAATTGAAGGAGAAAGTTTTGAACCCACAGATAATTAGGAAGATCATAGGTTCCGTACGTAGTCATAATAATCTTAGACATAAGTGTAACTTATGTTTAGAAGAAAAAATTAGAATAAGAAAATACAATAATCAAAGCCAACTATTAAATCAGAGGAATGAATTAGTGTTAAAATGTCGACATAAAAACAAATTCAATTTTTCATAATATAGGTTTAACTTAATTAGCTACTATATTTCCATAATATTCACTCATCTCTAACTCTTCAAATGTCGAATGTATAACTAATTCTAATTTTTATATTCACCCTTCCTATGACCGTTTTACCTATATTAATTATAATTTATAAACTTCGCCTACCTTAACATCTCTACAACTCTCTACACCCTTTTATCTATATGTGTTAAAGTTATTTTAAACCCCGTTATATTTCTCTTTTAATTTTAAATTAATATTTCATTCTTCATATAATCCCAAATTAATGTCATAACCTTAATATTCGGGTTTAATTTTATAAAATTCTTCACTTTAAGACAAATACTTACCATCTTCCCCCTCTACTGTCTCGTGCCTTTCGTCTGAGTGAAACATTGAAATAGATAAATACTGTATTAGTTTTTCGACTGTTTTATTTTTTAGCTTTCACAGTTAAATTTCTATTTCTGACACGAACTCAATTAACTCTAAATATATATATATATATATATATATATATATATATATATATATATATATATATATATATTCGCTTGAGGATAAAATGGAACTAATGTCTTTAATTTAATTACAAAATTAAATTCGGGGCTTTTAGCTTCCATTTTTGAAACATGGTTAGACCTGTGTAGCGAAAAAAAAATCATATTTTAAATCAATTAACTTATAATATATATATATATATATATATATATATATATATATATATATATATATATATTAAGATACAGAATAAAGTAACTCGATATGTAGATATGTAGCAGAAAACAGGGTTATTCAAAAGTAAAGAGAAGATTTCGAAAATTTAAAGATAGCAAATGCTAAGAGACACAAATACAAACACTTTTCCACGACGGTCTATCAACGGCAGCCATCAATAATTTTGGTAAAGTCATATCTTTCCATTGTTTGACATTGTCCAACCAGTTCTTGATTCGGCGTCTTCTACGTCCACCTTTAACGGTGCCTCGCATGATAATCTTAAACATTAAAACATTTAAACATCACATTTGAGCAAATACGTCTCAACAATGTTTGAGCGGTCGTTCCACTCTGTATCTAAACAAACTTCACACTGCAGTGTTACCAATTTTACCGCCGTTTTAACAGCAATTTCCGCTCGTTTTTTTTTTCCTGGGTATACATTTAAGTTATTACGATGGCAGCAGTTGGTAACATTTCTACAATGTAAACTACAATGTAACGCTACACTAGTTCCCTTAATAAATCAACCCTACTGATTCAATATGCTCGCAACCTTTAGGAATCGATATGGTACCCCTAGGGGGTGCAACCCCCCACCCCCGCTAAGAACCATTACATTAAGAAAATCCCAAGAAAACCCTCACAAAAGCATGTGCTCATGAGACCGCTCACATCCTAAGGATAATTATCTCTGTATAATCCACTCAATAACTTTATAAGAAAAAAAAAAAACTTCCTTTACCCCAGACTTGGTTAAGGAGCGTATCTAGCAGAGAATAAGGTAAGGACGGAAATAAATAAATACATGAAAATAAATAAATAATAAAAACATATAAAATGATCTGGTGACAATAACACTGTGTTCTTGAACTTCACCATACACACCGATCGCACGAAACAAGCCAATGAAACATAAAATTAAAAAAAAAAACATTCAAAAACATCTTTCTTCTACCGCCTCCTCCACGTCTTCTCTTTTCCAATTCATTCCTGTTAAATATTATCAATATACGTTCCTCGAACAAAAGGCGTAACTAATCACAACATAAAAAACGCCAGGAATCAAACAGATACTACACTCTGATATTTAGCTTTATTTTTCTCCTATATTTTCACCTTCCCACCCTCTTTTCTTCCTCCGCATCGTCTCCCATACTTTTTTCAGTTCGTTCCCGCTTACAATTATAACTTTTCCGGTCAGAAAGCGTAATTAATTCCATCACAGAAAGGCCAGGAATTGGACAGATAATATACTTTGATATCAAGCTTTCTTACTTTTTTTCTACATTTTCTCCTTCTCACCCTTTTTCCTCCTTCCGTCTGCTCTTCCAAACTTTCCGCAAATCATTCCCGCTTAAAAATATAATATACACCCTTTTGCAAATTAATTGAAAAAAAAAACGAATAATTCACTTAATATTTACTTTTCTTTTGTATTTTTGCAGTGAAACATGACCCAGTGCACATGTTAGTACTTTGTATGTCCATTCCATGAAGTCGTTGCTTGCAGATTGACCACAGATTTTCAACTGGATTTAAATCAGGAGAATTTCCGGACCCAGTATATAGTGCTTTGGTTTTCTCACTGGTAAGGCTTGCCATTGTGTTCGTGCAGCGTCACAATCTTCGTACGCTTCCTTGGAGTAACGTCCATCGCAGACAATGACGGTAGGACAACTAATCGACAGTCGAGACAATGGCGTCTGGGCGAGATGGAAATCTGATGCGTTCATGGATAACGCAATATTTATACAAAGGCCAAAATAAATTTCATAATTCACCTCAAAAATAGATTCATATTACTGCACACCACTGCAAATGACCTAATTTGAGGAAAAAATAGAAATCGTTTACACACTGTCACTCCAGTGGGTCTAAAATTGACCGTATGGTGAAAGAAAGGAAACTGAAGCGGTTGTTTTAATTAATCTGCACAGAGGTTTAGCTTTCACTGTCAGAAAGCGTAACAAATTGTTGTGGGACCTACCTACAAATGGACTCTTCCACACCTATATAATATGGCTGCCAACTCTGAGTAGAAAAAGACCGAGTGAGAGTCACTGAGTCAGATCACCAGTGAGAGAAAGTACTATTCAGTCTACATTTACCGTTTGTACTACGTTTCCGAGATTATACTATTTAACCTTATATCCGAGTTCGTGTTACCTTTCTATGGTTCTACAACATAACATTAATTCTATGAATCCGATAGATAATATACTTTGAACCAAAATACAAGTACGTAACGATCTTACAGAGAAACAATTGATTGCACAGATAATTTCATCACTACCTTTGACTCTGAAGATATCGTGACCGTCAAAATGTGGTGGTCAGTATAAAGAAGTGTATATCCGTGAAACTTGTATTCCTATTTGACATAGAGCAAGTTCTGAAACAGGATAATGGGTGCCTGTTTGTCGAACATCTGGCGTCATTTGTTTACATTTGATACGCCAGAGCAGTTATGAATGTACGAGATTCATGGAAGATTGAAGTTTATAAGCAGTAAATTCGACCTTGTCTACCGAACGCTCCTTTGTGGCCGATTGGTAAGGCACGTCAGCGTAAATGACGGATTCTTATAGGATGCAGGTTCGAATCCTGTCAAAGGACGAATATTTTCTATGAAAATTTCTCGGACATTCAGGCCGGTAAATGTTATTTAATACTGTTTATTATAAACAGAGCATTTACTTAAATACTTGTATCTATAAAAAAGAACGTTAAACATAAAAATGTCTTTAATAAATAAATTGTCGGACTTTGTCCATTTCTTAATATATATAAGTGTATATACATTCGTAGGAGCGTGACTCTGTACTTGGAACCTTAGTATTCCCAGAGCGAAACCTCGATTTAAATCTCACCATGGTCGATTTGTTTAGGAGGTAATATCAACAAGGGCAGATGATCCAAGTGTTGGGAAGAGCCTGAAAACCATAAAACGTGACTCAAATTTGGTAAGACGGAAGATTGGAAGAATATGATGGTTGCGCGACCACGAAGTTACAAGTCATCGTGACTGAGTGTTTGAGAATAGTAGGCTTGTTCCAATTTGTTCCTCATGCTAGATTATACGCTCCCTTCCAGAAACTGTAACAAAGGTCTGCTCAGTGAAGTTGGTGTATAAACTGATAGGCTGATTCTGTGGGTGCTGAACAGACACAAATGTGTATGAAGAGTCGTCTACAACAGGGATTAGCTAGCATAGCTACCCACTATTTTATTTGCTTCCTCACAAGGGGGAATTTCAGACAATATCCGTTTAATATATGCTCCCTTCTTTTGTACAGGTCGAGGAGGCAAAATTTGTACTAAAAGGTTTACTTGTTTTTCTCATGAAGCAGGTCAACTAATTTTATGAAACCTGGTGAATTAGCTGGCATAGCTACCCACAGCTACTCAGGTACTATGGCTGGAGAGCGAGAGGTAGACCAAGTATTCGCTGGAGCGACTCAGTGGCAGACACTCTCAGAGTCCACGACATATCTCTCCTCCCGGCCATTCGCCTTGGCGCTGTGTCTCCCCGCGACGCCTAACAGCACAAGCGGAAGGAAAAACTAAACTAAATCTACCCACAACAGCAGACAGACTTACGAGTGGTCAGCGGAACATATGGATTCGGGGTTATTTCATTTGCTTCCTCACAAGGGGAAATTTCAATAAATATCCGTTTAATATATGCTCCCTTTTTTTGTACAGGTCGAGGAGGCAACATCTTCACTAAAAGTCTTACTTGTTCTTCTCATGAAGCAGTTCATCTAATTTTATGAAACATGGTGCATTTTATTATCATAACCTTGCATATTAATTACCCACATTTTTTTTTCAGATAATTGAGAAAAAGATAAGTATTGAGGAAAGTAAACATCAAAGGGTGTGTGATATGATAAATGCACATGATTATCCACAGAAGCATAGTTGGATTATCCCTACGGACAGTTTTTAATGTGAAGAAGAGAATGTCTATTGGGGAAATTATTCAGAGAAAGCCTGGAAGTGGCGGAATGAACAAAAAGCGCAATAATGATTTTGTCAACACTCAAATCCAAAATCTCAAAAGACCCATGGAAATCCACAAAAAAAAAAAAGACTGAACTTAAGACTACCAGAACAGCAGCGAATGATGACTTAAAACTAAAATCTTACACAAGACACGAAGACATTTGCTGACACGGCCCATAAAGGCCAGAAGATTGGAAAGATGCAAAAAACTTCTTACTTATCTTAAAAGAAACAAGTCCATTGTGAAAATTTTCTCAGACAAAAAGATCTTTACTGCTGACATTGCTCTGAATCGTAGGAATGGCAGATACAATGCACACTCAAAAACTCATGTCAAAGGCACTTTCAGAACGAAGCGTCCAGCACAAGTTATAGTCTTTGGGTTTGTGGCCTCCGATAATAAAAAAGGGCCGTCTCATAAATTTTGGGTGGTGTATCATAGATTCGGATGCGCACGCAACCCTTGCGTAGGCTCTGTTTATTGATATTAATTAGACTTAGCTATGTATAAATTAAGAACACGCACGAATAAATTTGTCCGAAAATTTGAATAGCCTTATTTGAAGATTTTGATTATTTTTTTCTATAACACCGTTTTTTTCCCCTAATACAATGTTGTGTTTCTAAATTCGCAGATTTACTGTCGGACTTCACAATTAGCGTTTACGTGAATACGCGCTTAGCAACATCAGCAAAGCTCTCGGTTTTCAAAAGTTTAATTAAAATGAAATTACTCTGCTAAATCTACTTCATGGTATTAAAGTGACACATTATTATTACTATTACTGTTATTATTATTATAATTACTCCTCCTCCTCCTCCTCCTACTACTACTACTACTACTACTACTACTAATAATAATAATAATAATAATAATAATAATAATATTTCTTTGGATTTCTGTTTTATACACATTTCCTTCCGTGTCCCAAACAGAGACCTAAGGTCAAAAATAGTTTCATGGCATTTCCCGCTGTCATTTTTTTTGCTCATGCTAAGTCTCGCAAAAATACTATATAAAATTCACTGATTCATGATATTGAATGTGTTAATAATGTTATTCAAGTTTTCAACAAGAAAAATCTCAAGTTGATGTTAAAAATTGCAGTAAAACATTTTTTTTATTTATTTAAGATGGAATGATCTATGATGACATGTCTCTAATTTGTATTTAGATACACCAAATTTATTTTCAGTTTTTCTTGTTGAATGTTCACCTATCTTGCATATGATCCATCGTTGTACATAATTAGATTACAATAATATTTGGATTTTATATTAATACTAACTTATGTAAATTGAGATGTCCTAGAACGTGGATTATCACAGATTCAGGAAACACGTGACTCTTGCACCGGCCCAGCAGGTGTGTAGGATCGTAATTCCTAAGTATGTCTCTATTAAGGAATTTCCAAGACCAATTCGAAACTGGAAAAAACACCCATTGCTTTAGTCTGGTATTTCGTGAGCGTTCCTGTTTTGTGTGTCGAAAATCCCAGACAGTGTGCCGCCGAAAAAGGTAACGGGAATCCTTGTATCTTGGCGGCCGTAAAAAGAAAAAAAAAAAAAGAAAAGAAAATAGAAAACCATTCTCTCTTGTCATTTGATAAGTGAACGAAACTACGAGTGTGTTGATAAGTGGAAAGTTTATTTTAGACATTATTCCCACGAATTCTTTTTTTTATTTCCAATTTTGAATTTTGTTTCTTTTTTTCTTCTTTCATTGTATCATTTACTTGTTCTTTTTCTGCCTTTTTTGTTGTGTATATTATTTGCTTTTCCTCTTTTATCTTTTTTTTCTCTTTCCTTCCTTTTCTTTTCTTTTTTTATTATTACTTTTTTTCGTTTCCGAATGACGTTTTGGTTAACTATGTAGAATAAAAACATTTTTTCATTCATTCTGAATCTACTCAATAGTAATTCATACTCTGGTATTTGTTGCATTTTCTATTTCTTTTGTAAATTTTATTAAAACTGCATTTATTTTTTTGCTAATCATCTTTTGGTTAATTCACTTTTTTATTCTAATTAATCATTCCCTTTCATTCATTTTCCTTTTTCCTCAAATCTTTTCTTTCTTTCTTTTTTCTCTGTCACTTTTACTACTCTGGGCTCTTTTCATTTTCTTTTTAATTCTTTCTTTCTTTCTTTGCAAAATTTTTCTTTCTTTCTTCTTCTTTGTGAATGTTTTTCTTTCTTTATTTATTTCCTTCTTTCTTTCTTTTTCTATCTTTGCATGGTTTTTCTTTCTCTTTCTTTCTTTCTTTCTTTCTTTCTTTCTTTCTTTGCATTGTTTTTTATCCTTACTGTCTTTCTTTCTTTGCAAATCTTTTTCTTTCTTTCTTTTTTCTTTTTAAATCTTTTTCTTTCTTTCTTTCTTTCGTTGCATATCTTTTTCATTCTTGCTTTTTTCCTTCTGTCTTTCTTTCTTTCTTCCTTTAAAAGTATTTTTTCTTTCTTTTTCTTTTTTCTTTCTTTCTTTGCAAATCTTTTTCTTTCTGAATCTTTTTCTTATTGAATCTTTTTCTTTCTTTCTTTCTTTCTTTCTTTCTTTCTTTCTTTCTTTCTTTCTTTCTTTCTTTGCAAATCCTTTTCTTTCTTTTGTCTTTCTTTTTCTTTTTCTTTCTTTCGTTGCATATCTTTTTCATTCTTGCTTTTTTCTTTCTGAATTTTTTTCCTTTCTGTCTGTCTGCCTTTCTTTCTTTCTTTCTTTCTTTAAAAATCATTTTCTTTCTTTTTTCTTTCTTTTTCTTTTTTCTTTCTTTCTTTGCAAATCTTTTTCATTCTTTTTCTTTCTTTCTTTCTTTCTTTCTTTCTTTCTTTGCAAATCCTTTTTTACTTTTTTCTTTCTTTTTCTTTTTCTTTCTTTCTTTGCAAATTTTTTTTCTTTTTTCTTTCTTTCTTTCTTTCTTTCTTTCTTTCTTTCTTTCTTTCTTTCTTTCTTTCTCCAGAAAATAATTTCCTTGTTTTGTTTTTACATGAATTCTTTTTATTTTTGTAGAATTTCTAATCTCGACCTCTAAGCAAATCGTATATATTTTCCTCTTAACAAATGGGGAATTATACATAAAAACCTATAATTCCTTTTTATCTCCGAAACCAGTCTTTTTGTTTTTCCTTCTTCAATTTGCTTTCAGTGATTTTTATTATTTCTTAATTAATTTATCGCGTTTTCTGATTTTCATCGCTCTTATCTTTTTCTACTTTTTCGGCAACTCAGTGGTAGCGAGCGGGGCAGGATGGCGGAAAATGTGTAAAACGTCGACAATGACACTTAAGAAAGAACGAAGTGGAGGAGACAACGATTCAATTGTTTTTTTTTCTCTGGTGGTGACGGTGGCGGGGTGGGACGGAGAAAGGAAACCAAAAGAGAAGCGAATAGAAAGAGAAAAAGTACAAAATCACAGTGGTGATGGGGGGAGGAAATAAAGAATCTATGGAAAAATATAAATTGGAAAAAATTATGATAGATATGAAAAAAAAGGGCGTAAAACTAAACGGAAACAATAGCGGAAAAAATAAATAAATCTCAAGAAAATAAAGAAATAAAGGAAAGAAAGAAGAAAGAAAGAAAGAAAGAAAGAAAGAAAAAAGAAAGAAAAATGAATGAAAGGAAGAAAGAAAGGAATAAAGAAAGAAACGAAGAAAGAAAGGAATAAATAAATAAAAAACAAATAAACAAATGAAGAAAATAACAAAATAAAGAAAAAAGAAAGAAAGAAGTAAACAAATAAACATGAAAGAAAGAACGAAAGGAATAAATAAATAAATAATGAAAGAAAGAAAGAAAAAAAAAGCATAAGCAAATAAATAAATGAATATAGAAAGGGATAAATAAATAAATAATAAAGAAAGAAAGAAAGAAAAAAAATAGATAAATACAGGAAGAAATAATTAAAAAAGAAAAAGAAAAAAGAATGAAAGTAAGAAAGAAAGTAAGAAAGAAATAATGGAGTAAAGAATGAAATAAAGAAAGAAAGGAAAAAGGAAGGAAGAAAAACAAATAAAGTAGGACAGAAAGGAAGAAAGAAATGAATAAATAATGAAAGAAAGGAAGAAAGAAATACAGAAAGACAAAAAGAGCAAAAGAAAAAAGAAAGAAAGGAAAAACGAAAGAAAGAAAACGAAAGAAAGAAAGAAATGAATGACTAAATATACAATGAAATAAAGAAATATATAGAGAAAGGAAAAATAATAACCAACATAAAATGAAACAAAATGAACAAAAAAGAAACAAAATAAAATAAATAAATTCAGGGAAAAAATAAATTAAATAAAAATAAGGATCAAAAGGAAAGAAAACCCCCCAAAATAGTCGAAGAAAATAATCGATTTACCGTATTTACTCATGTATAATACACCTTCCTCCATAATACCCACCCCTAAAATTGTGCTGCAAGTGTGGAAAAATGCTTCTACTCACGCATAATACGCACCCCTTGTTTGGTAATCAAACCCTATAAATTTTACATCTCCAATTTCATTACGGTCAGCATTTCCTACTCTTATTAAAAAAATGGTTTTAAACATAGAATACTATTATTCTAATTTAGTTTTATGAGAATTCTTATTTTACGTTTGTAAGTATCGTTAGGTATATATGATTGTATTTTAACCCATAATTATAGCACATCATAAATCTATATTTTTATACGTACATAAATACATACCATAATTCTCCTCGTATAATACGCTTTCATCCATAATACGCACCCCTAAAATTGTGCTGAAACTGTGGGAAAATGCATCTCATCTGCATAATACGCACCCCTTGTTTGGTACTCAAACCCTATGAATTGTACTTCTTCAATTTTATTACGGCCAGCGTTTCCTACTCTTATTCAAGCTGTAATTGAAGAAATTTATCAAAATTTACCATCATCTCAATTTTAAAAGGTAACGGAAATACCTATTTTGTGCTTACTGCGCAGACTCATTAACCTGTTTTTATTCGATAAAATGTGCAATCTACCGGATCTCTATGTAGTTCGAGTTAGATATACATATCTCGAGTTGGGCTTAACAAGTAGACAGAATAACAGTTGGTCTGAAGAATATTTAACAAAGAATAAAAGGAATAAAGAAATCAATTCTATGAAATTTATTGATCTTGATCATGAGGCAATTTCTGTGCAAGTAGTCATTTCTCAATTGAAATCGGGCTATGAAACGGTAATTTTTAAAAGATTTTTGTAGCTTTGGATAATACGCATCCCTAATTTTCTTTATTATTTTTTAGAAAAAAAAGCGTATTATACACGGGGAATTACGGTAATTGTTTGGACTTCTGGGCAAGTCACTTCACTATGTTATGCTAGACAGTCATGCCCATTTATTAGACAACTATTAGTCCGTGCATCAAATATTGCTCTCATATCTGGTTTGGTTCTTCTGCTATATTCAAAAGATCGTTAAAAAAAAAAATCCAAAGGAGACTCTGCAACGTTATCCGTCCTGACCTGGCATCTCGGTAACAGTCACTTTCAGTACGCCACTGCTGTAATGTAGTTTCCTGTGGCTTTTCTATGAATATTTTCGCGGTAGTTTTACTTATAAGCTTTCCTCTTTGGTACCTCGCTTTCACGAATACTTGTGCAGTATTTGACTTGCATGTGGGCCCCATGATTTCAGAACTGGATTGATAGCGACGTCATAGTTTCAATTTTAAAATTGTTAGTCGTAAGCGTAAGTTCTATGCTAAGCATTTCTTCTACCACACGTTTCACTTGATGAACTCTCTTCCCACTTTTGCGTCAACATCAAAAACTTAAATGCAACGTAAATCGTCATCTTCTGTCTCCTGGAACCCTGTTCGTTTATTGCTCGTTCTGTTTCCCTCACTCTCATAAATCACTTGCATCTTCGTGGATTATATCGTGTTTTTTTTACTCTTGGGGTTGAAATAATTTTTTTTTTTTTTTACATTCACACAGAAAGTGCGTTCGTGTTTTCAGGATCTATGAAAAAAGTTTACAAAAAATATAATTTCATATATGTGAATGTCAGTGACCGCATTTCAGTGAAATCCGTCAGTTTTTTCTTTTTCTGATTTCACTTTGGGGTACTTATTTTTTTCCTCATTCGCAGACGCCATACCACAAAATGCTACTTTCAAAGGCACCACATTTTCGAAATGGCAAGCTACTCGTTAGCAAATCAAAATTTGTCAAATTCTCGGTCACCGATTTCAAGTTTTTCTACTTAATTAAGGATTTAAACTTTACAGAACTCAGCCAGTAAGTTTTCCTCATACCACAACTGACATATATATATATATATATATATATATATATATATATATATATATATATTATTATTATTATTACTACTATTATTATTAATTAAAGTATATTTTGGAGTAACTTTTAAAATTACTGTGTTTTAAAGACAAAACAAAAATCATAATTCACGTTTCCAAGGATATTTTTGCTGTGTCTTTAAAACCTAGTAATTTTAAAAGTTACTTCAAAATTTGCTTGTGGGTGAAATGGAGCTAATGTCTTTAATTTAATTACAAAATTAAATTGGGAGCTTTCAGCTTCCATTTTTAAAACATGGTTAGAACTCTGTAGCGAAAAAACATATTTTAAATCAATTAATTTATAATATATATATATATATATATATATATATATATATATATATATATATATATATATATATATTTATGTTTTGTTAAAGACGATTGACAAGGTACTGCGATTAAGCTTTTTATGTCATTTTTCTTGTGTACGTACAAGTGTTTTCTTCTCATATATTAATCGTCTAGACACCAATAATACTATTTTTCAACAGGACAACGTTGCCATACACACTTCAAAGCTCACGAAAGACCGACTTAAAACAAAATATATTGACGTTTTGGACTGGCCCACTAAGTCTCCAGATTTAAACCCAATAGAAAATTTGTGGGGAATTTTGTCAGGAAGAGTATACAAAAAATAAACGTCAATTTGAAGATAGAGAAACGTTAAAATCTTGCATTAAACAGTATTGGAATGAAATTCCATCTGAAAATCTCTGAAAACGTATTGATTCAATGCAAAACAGGTGCGTTAAAGTATTAAAATTGAAAGAAAATAAATGTAAATATTGAATTTTCTACAATTTTGCTGTTAAATACTGTCTTATAGTTATTTCCACCCTCGAAAACGTATTTTTCTTAATAACTTTCGTAATAATTTTTCTAGTGGCAAGTTGTTATAAAATCGAATATGTATATTAATACTATCGGATCTAGGTACCACATATAAATTTTCAGAGGAATTTGTGCTGTAATAAGAAAGTTATTAACGATTTCATCGGGTGTCTTATACTTATTTCCCCACTATATATATATATATATATATATATATATATATATTTGTGTGTGTGTGTGTGGTGTGTGTGTGTGTGTTTTGTGCATTTAGGCAAAAAGGTTTTTAAACCAGCGTTCCCCTTAGCAGGAGAAATCATCGTTAGAAACGGTGTGCTTTTAACTGACTCGAGGTAAACTGATTAAAAAAAAAGGGTCTGACATGAACAACCCCACCAAAAAAAAAGACCAATAAGAGAAATCATGTGTAACACACGGGTCCCTCAATCGGACAACGGCATCCGACCTATTTTCCGAAAAATCTTTTCATGAATCCGTTGACAAATCAAAAGGTAGAAAAAATTAACAAAAGAAAATTCATAATCTGCAAAATAAATGCTAGCAAGATACCTTCCATGAATATGGCCGTTAGTTTTCGCCTATTCTATGCGAGTTTGTGTGACTGTGTGTATGTATGTGTATATTATGTTACTGTAAACATTCCAAGTTTGGACAATGTTATGTTATCACAGAAGTGAGTTTTAAATTTACTCAGAATTTTTTTTCTTTTTGCTATCATTAGCTTTAGTTCATCGATAACAGTTCTCAAAGAAAATTCAGGAACTAGAAATATTACCTCTTAATCAATGAAAAGGCGCATTGGTTTATCGTTTAATCCAGAGGTCAGCAACCTTTTGGAGAGAGCGGGCCAGACAGCTATGCAGTGTCTCTTAGGAGGGCCAAGATATCAATGTCTTGATCTCAGACTGATCCGTCCAGAAGGCTGCCTTAGTCTGGAGGTTTAAAGAAGAAACAACGAAGTTAATGTTATGTTATTTAAACAAGTTTTTTTTCTTTCTTTTACTGCAGGAATAACAGAATAACGACTTGTGAGAGATTTACTCATATAGCAGCAGAACTTAGCTTCGTTTTCACGGAGATAAATGCATACTTGACATAAAATAAAACGTACACAAATAACATGAAAACACGGTAAGTTGTATGATACTTTTATACAATTTATTCATATTTTTGTGTGTTTTGTTGTACATATGATAAAAGGTAGAAATTTACTCGGTAGTATTACAAGCCCTATCACAGAGAGAAGTTAGACACGTGTTGCTCGTACCATGGTTCGGGATGAAGAGGTTGAATTTAACGTCTTTTAGCAGGATGTCCGTATTTCCGTCAGATACAGTTTTTGTTGCATGCTGGGAGTATTTTTATTTATTCAATTCGTATTTAATTTATTTTATGAAACGTTTTTAAGTTATTGTTTTATTTTATTCATAATTTTCATTATTATTATGATTATTTTATATTTATTTAAATTTTTTTTACAATAATAATAATGTCCATACAAACTAACACAATCTACAAAAAATGCAAATTTCTTACTACAAACGAAACACAGAAATCACAAATTATTTAATGAGAAACTTGTTTCTGCTTATTGTTCGTTAACTTCTCCACATCAGGTGAAATATCTGTCGATGACAGGAGCAAAACATCAAAGAGGGGATAATCAACCAACCTAGTTTCTTTGTTTATTTTTTTTAAGCAATCCACCCCAAGCAAGGCGGGAGTGCCACTAGCACGCAAGGGGTTACAGAGGATTGAGATAAGAGTAAAGAGGCGTGTTTGAGGAAAGGATATACAGAAGGACAAGGAACAAGATCAAGGTATCGGTTGTTTTGAAAAAACGAAAAAATATTTAAAAATCAGATAATTATAAGATATTATTGAGATTTTCAGATATTATCCGGGAATAAACAGATGTATTTTTGAAGCTTTTTGAAAATCTTTTGTAGAAATATTTTTAGGTCTCTGATTGAATTAACTTATACACGTAACACACACAAATTGAAATGAAAATCTTTTTCGTGGGGAATAATTTCCCTTTCAGTCTGGTAGCAAAAAAGCAGAAATACGAGACACTTTGAATTCATTCCTATGACTCCTCTATTTAAAATGGAATTTTTTTTCTAATGAATCGATTATTTTAAAAAGACAATTTAGAATTCAATCATCTTGCCGTCAGCGAAGCGACGGGTTAACGAAGAAGTATTTCACAATTCTGATTTTGTCTCCCTTAAACCCTTTGTTAGCACGTGCGTTACGCCCTGCCAATACCTCATAAATAATGGATTGTTCCATTTTGATCGCAGGGAAAGACGGAAAAGACATATCAGAGACGCTACTTGGTTTTAGTGAGAAAGTGAATGAAAGAAAGATAAAAGAACGGAAGAAAGAAAGCAATGATCGTTACGCCCCGTCAATACCTCATGAATAATGAACTATTCCGTTTAAATCGCTCAGCGAGACGGTAAAAACATATCAGAAACGCTACTTGGTTTCAGTGAGAAAATGAATGAAAGAAAGAAAGAAAGACAAACGGATAGAAGAGGTGATAGCTCACTCATATGTTTCAGTGAAACAGAAAAAGTTTTCAATTTCAAATCATTTGTATCCTCTTACTTCATTAAATAATGACCTGCATTGTTAAAGTTGTTAGGATCAAATATTTAACGATGCTATAATGGAATTTTTACGGGGTATTTTATTGTTGTAGATCTTGCCATGAGCTTATTGAATCTTTAACTTCAGAATTAAGTTTCATCTGAAAATTCAAATAGGAAAATCGTAAAACTTTTACGGCTTCTTCGAGTATATGACAATATAGTTATTGTATTTTTTATTAGTTCAGATGTTCACACACACACCTACAAAACTCAAAGTGATCGGAGCCTTGCAGCCAATCTCTCTTCTGACACAGCGAATCGAAAAATAACGGACTTATAACTTTCAACAGTTCCAACAACAAATTCCTATCGTTCTATCACCATTTGTTCAAAGTAGAGAGATTCGCTATCAATGTGGCTCCATTCTATGAACGGCTATTGGGTCTCAAGATCAACCCAGTCGTCAAATTGAACCCATATCTACAACCCATTGTTGAAGATATTGAAAACATTGTCGGTTTCCTATATCACCTCGAGAAGTATTCAGTTGTGTTTCAACTTTGCAAGAATCAGATTAGTCCAAGACGCAATATTGCAAGCCTGTCGCTACTGTGTAGCTATTTTCATGGCAACTATTCAGATAAGCTTCATTCTCTAGGTTCACCAGTTCAGATGATACCTCGATAGGAATGAATGAATATTATTTCCATTGGTATCCAAATAAAACAAGAAAGTTTCATTTAAAAAGTTTTCTTTTTCACACGAACTGCCACTTCGCGGAAGAAACACCCACTTCCATGAATATTTCAATCTTAGCCTCTTCAAGTCAATGGTCAATCGTTATCTGTCTTCCTAATCTTCATACCGTCTTCTCTTCCGTTTATGACGATAAACTATACCATTTCAAATTCAATTTGGAACAAATCAATGTCATTTTGGGACTAAGCAAATTCAAAATGAAATAAAAAAGTTTGATTTGGAACGAAGCAAATTCAAGATGAAATAAGCAAGTTTAAATTACGATTAGGCAGGTTCATTATGGAAAAATGTTTCGAACTTATCTGCGCGTTTCAAGAAACAAATATGAATTAAAAAATCAACTGGGCTGTAAAATCAGATAATTAAAAATCGGCGCACAGCGTTTTAAGAGGCTATTCTTGAACGGATAATTTTGTGTCAAAGTTAGAGTTTCTGGCACTTTCATTGGTACGATAGTCACGGAAAAGAGGAGAAAAAGAAAGAGATGGATAGACTGTATATAGTATCAAAAAGAGAGAATAAGAGAAAGTTATTCAAAATAAAATGATTTGGGTGATAACAGGGCAAAGTTCGAAAGTGCTAAGAAAAAGCAACAAGGAAATATTGAATGCATAGATCAAGACAGAGTTTGAAAAAAGATAAGTATAGTGAGAGATTTTAAGCGCTGAAAGTTGCATCCAAAAAAACACCTTTCATGAATTTTCTTGATTTATTGATTGTTCCTAGAAGATAAAAGACTTCAATAGTAAAGTTTAGTTGAATATTATTATTTTATTATGAAAATATTTAATTTTAAAGTCTTTTTTAGCAAACTAACTGCTCAATCCCAAATTGAATTTGCCTAATCCATTTTAAACTTGCAAAGTTCCAAATGAAATTTAACTATTCCATTTTTATGTTGCTATGTCCCATTTTGAATTTGTCTATTCCAGTTTAAAATTGGCTATTTCAATATGAACTTGCTTAGTCCAAAAATGATTTTTATTAGTTCCAAATTGAACTTAAAATGGTATACATCTGTCTGCATGGCCTCTGATCGACAGCTTGCATGTTTTTGATGAACGTGCTGTTGTTTCCAGGTACACCCTGATCTGTAGTGGTAGCATCTGTTAGGGTCCTTGACATGGCAAATAATGAACCACTAAAGAAAAATGTGCAGTACATTTTTTTAATAAAATGAGCGAAATACATTCTTTTATCGGAAAATGACAATCAATGCAACGCTATAAAACGTAAAAATATACTTTTTAACAAAATTACCAACAATATATTTAATGATCTACAAAATATATATTCGCAAATAAAATTTTAAAGGTGCATTAACCTACAAATCACTCGATGAATTTTATGATCCTTGTTTTTTAAAATTATAAACTGTATAAGGTCTTTCGCAATTCAGGTTGCATCCGAGACGAAAAATTAAATGGGAATCGAACTTAATTTTTTCGTCTTGGGTTCTACCTGAATTTTAGCAAAAACAAAATAATTTCCGTGCCTGAAGATGACTGAATGTATAGTTGAAAGTACTTGCGAAAGACCTTATACAGTTCATAATTTTTAAAAGCAAGGATCATAACATTCATCGAGTAATTTGTAGGTTAATGCACCTTTAAAATTTTGTTTGCGAAGGGATTTCGCCATTTTATATCATTAACTTTACTGATCTGCTTTTTGTATGAATGACTCATTGTAATATAAATTGAACTGCACAACATGTTTGATATATATATATATATATATATATATATATATATATATATTAATAATATCTTATAATTATTTATTTTTTTTTTTTTTCGTTTTTTCACAACAATAGAATATTAATCATGACGAGAATAGATAACGATTGATGTTGCATTTAAATTTTTGAAGATCTGAGTTGGCAGAGAAACATGGAGTCGAACGAGATTTTCACAAGCGAGAAATGCAGTTGCATCTAGCCAATTCAACTGTGAATTGATGCGACTTGTATAAAAAGTAAAACAAAAATCATTAAAACCCGAAAACAACGAAAGTACAGTAATTAAGATCTAAGATAACGGTTGACATTCCATTTCAACTTTTGAAGATTAAACTTGACTGGAAAGTAAAAACCGGAAGAGGGTTCTACGAGCGAGAATTGAGGGAAAAGAAGCTACAACTATCTATCTATCTATCTATCTATCTATCTATCTATCTATCTATCTATATATTATAAATTAATTGATTTAAAATATGTTTTTTTCACTACAGTTCTAACCATGTTTCAAAAATGGAAGCTGAAAGCTCCGAATTTAATTTTGTAATTAAATTAAAGACATTGGTTCCATTTCACCCTCAAGCGAATTTTGGAGTAACTTATAAAATTACTGGGTTTTAAAGACACGGCTAAAATCATAATTCACGTTTCCAAGGATACAGAGAAATTCATTTCAACCAGACGAGGGGTGTTTGCGTGTTCATTATGGCTGTATTTTTATGTATCAGTTATTAGTTACGTTTTGGTAGGGGTAGGGATGTATTTTTCAATGAAATCTGACATCCGTTAAATGCATGTCGTCTGGATTTTTAAAAATTTTATTGTTAACGGCAAAAATTCTTACGGCATTTTTTTCTATTTGTATATTTAATGATTTTTGGGGAGTGTTTAGGTTAGAATACGTTTTATTTAACTTCGATTTGAAAAATATTTTCACTTTTAATTTTTAATATACTATATTTCTTTTAAGAACAAGTAAATGTATTAGAATCCTTTACAGTATGTAGAATTATTTTCACATCAGGTATAAATATGTATATTATTAGTAACAATTATTATTATTATTAAATATCTTACTGTTCTTTTTTTTATATATATATATATATATATATATATATATATATATATATAGCCACACTGGGGAGCTGTGATATAGCGAAACAGTTTCTCTGTGGCTGGCTATATATATGCACCCGGAATTCCGGTTGAGCTCTCTAGGGAAAAAGCGTTTTAAAAAATAGCGGCTCCTACTGCTATCAAGCATTACTCATCAAGTAAATTGAATTATGGTCTCGGAGCTGCTGGTGTATTTCGTATAAAGAAAAACGTTAAAATTCCCTTGCTTTCTGTCCTAGATATATGATTGATGTCAAATCAGTCGGTTTTCTTTCCCGGCTTCACGCAATTGGACATCTAGTCACACTGAGGAGCTGTGATACAGCGAAACAGTCTGTCTGTGGATGACTATATATATATATATATATATATATATATATATATATATATATATATATATATATTGAGTTCTTTCCTATTTTCTATATATTTTCACACACACACACACACACACCTATATATATATATATATATATATATATATATATATATATATATATATAAGTGATTTTATGATTTTTATTTCACTTTTTTTTTATTTACACTATCTATCTCTGCTACTGAGTACTTTATCCCATAAATGTAGCACACCTTAAGAGTATATTTCTTCATATATATATATATATATATATATATATATATATATATTTATTCATATATATATATATATATATATATATATATATATATATATATATATATATACCGTTAGCCTGAAACTATAAAATTATGTAAAAAAAATTAGATTTCGGCCTTAAATAACCCAGAGGTTGATATGCTGCTAAAAAATATAACAACCAATCCGGTTTATACCAAACTACTCATTTATTATTACAATTATAATCCTCTACCTTGAGTAACTCTCGAGCCTTGTCTCAGATGAAATTTATTTAAAAAAAAATGAATGTTCCCATTACAAAGACTTAACAAGATATAAACAAGATGTTATTATTAATTTATTGCGTGATAAGAACACAATGTAGAATATTGCAAAACAAAACCAACTTGGGAACTGATTCACAATGACAGACATTGGCAGCATAAAAACAAAAATAACCTGGCTTTAGAAATGTCAGAGAAAGAAGTCTGAGAAAAATAATAAAGTAATAAGCAAGAAAAGTTGATTGACCAGTCAGCAAATATTTGGAGAAGCTGGTATTTCAAATGTAAACAACGAGAAGAAAGAAGAAGGATATTAAGAAAAGTGGCTAAAGAACATGAAAAACGAAAGAAAAAAGCAAGTAAACATATATAAGAGGAACGTCTAAGGAGGGAAAAGACGTCTATGTAAACTGACTTGTCAACAGTAATTTTTAGTGATGTATTTACGACTACATTGGATGGATTATGCCTAAATTTGTGTCTTGCATAGTGTTATATACCGTACCTATGAACACTAATGGTTATGTCCCAATCCTCATCACCATTGGACATTATTGTAAGTGGGGGAAAATGTGCTGTTTAATTAGTCCACCACTAGCAGTGGTTTACCTACTTCATGGCGCTGGCGAGTATTGTATTTTGTTGATGTTATAAAGATTGCCAAAGCGTTTACTATTATTATATACCGTACCTATGAACACTAATGGGTATGTCCCAGTCATCTTTAATACGTTGGGCACTATTGTAAGTGGGGGGTAATATGATGTCTAATTAGTTCACGACTAGCTGTGGTTTACCTGCTTCATGCCGCTATATATAGTAATATATTTTGTGGATGTTATAAAGATTACCATTTCATTTCCAATCTCTGTTTTAGTTATTCCTCATTCAGTAAATCTTTTCTACGTTACAACACATAGAAATGTAGCTTCCTTGTGCCTTTTCTAGAAATACATTCACAGTAATTGTTCGGATGAACTATTCGCTATGGTACCTAGATTTCATATATTTAAACATAGTGCTAGAGATTGGTGGCAAGGTCACATCAATTCATAGCTGATTTGACTAGATGTAACCGCAACCTCGACAATCAGAGTTTCTTTTCCCGCACTTCTCATTTGTGAAAATTTCTTCCGGCTACATGCTTTCCAACCAAATTTGATCTACAAAAATTAAATCAATCGTTATCTACTGTTTTCTTGATTACTATTCCATTTGTTATATAGGAATAAAGTGTCGCTGCGACATTTCAGTTTGAACATAGACCGCCAGTGAGCAAACACAGGCGATACCATTATTGAATTAAGTGGATCACGTGGCCATAGAGGAAACGCATAAATAGAAAGTATCGTGACGACTATTACGATTCGGATCTGCATTTCTAGTCTATCCTCTGTTACTATTCGGATCTGCATTTCTCGTCTATCCTATATTACGATTCGGATCTGCATTTCTAGTCTATCCACTGTTTCCATTCGGATCCGCATTTCTATTCTATCCTCTATTACTATTCGAATCTTCATTTCTATTCTATCCTCTATTACTATTCAGATCTGCATTTCTAGTCTATCCTCTATTACTATTCGGATCTGCATTTTTTCTTGTCGATCCTCTATTACTATTCGAATCTGCATTTCTACTCTATCCTCTATTACTGTTCGGATCTGCATTTCTATTCTATCCTCTATTACTATTCGGTTCTCCATTTCTAGTCTATCCTCTATTACTGGTCGGATCTGCATTTCTAGTCTATCCTCTATTACTATTCGGATCTGCGTTTCTAGTCTATCCTCTATTACTATTCGGATCTGCATTTCTACTCTGTCCTCTATAACATATGGACCGCTCTTCTCTACTCTATTCGCTATACTATTTCTCTATTTGGATTACGATTCGACCGAGTATTATCGAACAAATACTATTAGGGATATTCGAAGGCGCCTGACGCCTGTATTGTTTAACGGCATTATATAGTTGTATCTGCAATTACCAAGTCTCTTCTACAAAGTAATAAGGAGTATTCGTTGACATTACAAAAGTGGCAACGAGTGTTCGTTGACATTATAAAATAATGATAATGGAACTTTCTGGGCCGCGAGATTTGCTTGCTATTCGATGCCTGAGAAGATAAAACTTACTCTGATACAATGACACATAGTGAAGCGGGAACTCACTAGCAAAGGCTTGTGAGATTTCATTCCTCTTCATTGTTATAACGCATGCTTTCTCGACTGTGTACCATAATACTTAGAATGTATTGTACAGTGAGAAGCCTATTTAAAGATAGCTGAAATCGGCAGGACTTTTTTTTTAAATTTCCAGCTAACTTTATAACTAACAAAGTTAACATGTACCTACTAACTTAATACGGACTCGATGAATGATTTGTTCTAGAATTAAACTTAATTCATTAAAAATACGGTGATTACCATTCCAGAGAGTATTATCGAACGTGTACTATTAGTGCGAGTCATATTCGAAGGCGTCTGACACCAGTATTGTTCAACGGCGTTATATAGTTGTATCTGCGATTACAAAGTCTCTACTACAACGAGCACCACAAAGTGGCAACGAGTGTTCGTTGATATCACCAAAATATTGTTCTTAAAAAAAAAACGAAAATATTTTTATTGAGATTTTCAGAGTTAAATAGATTTATCTTTAAACGTTTTTGAAAGTCTTTTGTAGAAATATTTTTATAAATAAGCTAATAAGCAAGAAAAGCTGATTGACCAGCAAGAAACTATTTGGAGAAGCTGGTATTTCAAATGTAAACAGAGAGAAGACAGAATCTGGATATTAAGAGAAGTGGTTAAGAATATAAAACAAACAAAAGAAACCTATACCACCTTTAAGTAAACATCTATAAGAGGATCTTGTATGGAGGGCAAAGAAGTCTATGAAAACTGACTTGTCAACAGTAATTTTTAGTGATGAATCTACAGCTACACTGGAAGAACTATGTTTAAATTTGTGCCCTGCATGGAATGGCATCATCCAGCACAATTCAGGAGACGAGAGAGAGGAGGTGTGTTTAGGTTTCGGGCTGGTATTTTAAGTAGTGAAATTATAAACACCATCAAAAATTATTATAGTGTCAAAATAAATAAAAACATAATTGTAAATTACTTGATGTTTTTTTTATAGTACATTTTCTTACAATGATGTTCACCCTGTAGAAGGCCAAAGAAGCATTCGCGGTAGAGGATTGCAGATTAAGAGAGAGAGAGAGAGAGCGTTTATTAAATATGCGAGAAAGCTATCGGTTGACCCTAGACTTGAACAGGTTAAGATTGTAGTAATCGGTTCCACAAGGCAGCGGTTTGTGGGAAGAAGCTGCTCGAGGGGAACTTACTTCTCACCAGTGGAATAAGAAGCGGGTGACGGTGGTCCGCTGCAATGTACGTAGCATGGCGGCTCCTAGTCGTGAAGGTTAGAAATGGAGGAATTCCTATGGATATTTTACAACCAATGGAAGAAAACGTTTCATCTTATTCTGCAAAGCTGACCATTGCATAACCGGCCTCGCCCTGCCCCCCCCCACAGTCTTATTATTCTTCATTTTCTTCCCTTTTACTTCTTCACTTATCCGCTTAATTTTCCCTCCATCCCTTTTTAAATTTCTTCTTCTTCTTCTTCTTCTTCTTCTTCTTTTTTATTATTATTATTTTCCTCCTCAGCCTCCCCTTGTCCTACTCCTCCTCCTTCTTTTATTCTCCTCCCCTTCTTCTTTTTCTTCTCCTCCTCCTCTTTCTTCTCCTTCATCGTCTTTTTACCCTCCTCCTCCTTCTTCTTTTTTTTCTTCTTCTTCTTCTTCTTCTTCTTCTTCTTCTTCTTCTTATCCTTCTTCTTCTTATCCCCTCTTCCTACTCTTCTTCTTATTATTTTTCTTCTTCTTCTTCTTCATTTTTTTTATTATTATTTTCCTCCTCAGCCTCCCCTTGTCCTACTCCTCCTCCTCCTCCTTTTATTCTCCTCCCCTTCTTCTTTTTCTTCTCCTCCTCCTCCTCTTTCTTCTCATTCTTCGTCTTTTTACCCTCCTCCTCCTCCTGCTCCTCCTTCTTCTTCTTCTTTTTCTTCTTATCCTCTCTTCCTACTCTTCTTCTTCTTCTCTTCTTCTTTTTATTTTTCTTCTCCTCCTTCTTCTTGTTCTCCTTCTCCTCCTCCTCCTTCTTCTTCTTTTCTTCTCCTACTTCTTCTTCTTTTCTTCTCCTCCTTCTTCTTGTTCTCCTCCTCCTTCTTCTTCTTTTCTTCTCCTTCTTCTTCATCTTCTTACTCTACATCTCTTCTTCTTCTTCTCTTCTTATCCTCTTCTTCTTATTCTTCTTCTTCCTCTAATCAATTTCTTCTTTTTGTTGTTGTTGTTGATGGTGGTGGTGGTATTCTTCTAATCCATGTCTTCTAATCCATATCCTCTTCTTTTTCCTCTGATATATTTCTTCTTCTTCTTCTTCTTCTTCTTCTTCTTCTTCTTCTTCTTCTTCTTCTTCCCCTTTCCTTTGCTTCTTCTATCTCAATCCTTTCTATAATTATACGATGGTATAACAATTTAAGCTTTTCTTCATCCTACTCATTTCGCCTTCTATCCCTTTTTATTCTTCTTTAATCCACTCTCTTTCTTCTTTGCCTTTTATTCTTCATCTTCGTCGTCTTTTTGTTTTCTTCATCTTCATACTTTGTTTCGTAATTTCTCTTCTTGTCTTCCTTTTTTTCTTCACCTTCTACTTCGCCCTTTTCATATCTTTACTACGTCTCTTTCCTTCTCCCACTCTCATGCCGTCCACTGTTTTCGTTTTATCTTCCTCCTCTCATTTTATTCTCTTACTTTTCTACTTTCTTTCACTCTTCTCCAGTAATGTCTTAATGACATCTTCTACTGATCATTTAGGTGGAAAAAAAAACAACAAAAAATCACACACATTGTATATAAATCAAACTCTTTGAAACATGTGAGCTGTAGTATGTGTCTATATTTCTGAGATGAGGTATTATGTACACTATTTACATTATTCGGACTATTGTCCACAACTTTGTTGCCATATTTATCACAATCCGGCCTTCTTCAGTTGGTTGGAATGTCAAACTGAACCCTTTATTTCGCTCACTGGGGTAGACTGTTCTAGTTCTACGTGCCATGTCTAATGGATGTCAGTTGTCAGTAATCTCCTGTTAATTCACCTGCCCAAGTTCTCCATTGCCTTAACCAGGTATTGAACTCACGCTTTTTGGTTCCTATCACTGGATCTAACCAACGCCGTTATCCAAATGTGTCCTGATAACTGACATCCATTTCGAGCATCAAGCGAGCGAAATAAAGGGTTCAATTCGACATTCCAACCACCTGAAGAAGGCCGGAGTGTACAACAGCCGAAACGTTGTGATACATATGGCAACAAAGATGAGAACAATAGTCTGAATAATGTAAGTAGTGTATGTGAGCTGTATTTGTGAGTATTAATTTTTAAGACATGGCTACCAGGAATCGTTTTAATGAGTCTATTGGGCCCTTTTACAATCGATCCGAGGCTTCCAACTACAAGAGGAATTATTGATGTCCTCATGTAACACTTTTTGAGATTTCCACTTCAAGATCATCGTATTTTGATAGTTTGTTGAAGATCAAAACCTGATACATTTTTTCTGGATATTTATCAGAGTTTTTTTTTTTTTTTTTTTTTTTTTGCATGTTGTGTGCTTGGCAATTTCTCCTTAGCAATCATTGGTCCTGTGCAGCAAGAAGAAATTCTTCGGCTACAGGTTTTAACCCTGCACTTGATGAGTACGGAGTTTGTCTACATCAGCTTTTTTTTTACGATCAGAGTATTGACCATGAAGAAGCTTATCTTGCCATCGTTTCTCTATTTGGTACATTGTATTTGTTTTTCTTTTCTTTTCTCATGTTCTTTGTTGCTGTAGTTGTTATTATGGTTTATTTGAACTTCTTCATCGACTTGAAATTTCCTTTTGAAATTTATTGGCCTCATTTATTATTCAAATGTTTCTTATTTCTTTCGTGTTCTTTGACACAGATCATCTTCCATATTACTATTATTATTTGTATATGTTATGTTTCCTGGTTTATATCCTGTAGAGCCGGGCCTAATCTGTGGTCCTTAGAACCTATAGGAGAATAGTCATTTAATTAATAGTACTTTTCTTACTATATGCGAGATTCCTAGTAGGGCGGTCTTCTGAGTAACTTGTATGTTGATGTTGCCCGGGACATTGTTAGTAAAATTGTCCATTCCTTTTCTCACGAGACCACGAGCTCCGATTACTATTGGTACAGTCTCAACCTTCATTCCTCACATCCTGTTAATCTCGATCTCCAGGTCCTTGTATTTGGAAAGTTTCTCGAAAATTTCTCGATTTTTTTCATTTTTAACTTCCTGAATTTCTTCTCTTTTATGATAATGTCATGTCTGTTGACTGTTATTTCATTATTATTATTATTATTATTATTATTATTATTATTATTATTGCTTCCACATGGCTTTTCTTTCAGCCGAAGTTCTTGCATTATGGATGTCCTCATTCAAGTCGTACGACCTCAAAATGATAGTGCCTTTCACAGAATATTTGCAGTACCAAGAAATGCAGACTTCTGAAGCGATGGGATATTCGGTTTGATTCAGATTTTGGTTTATTCGGATATATATATATATATATATATATATATATATATATATATAATATAAAAGGCTCAAACACTAATATTCCATGTTTATAATTTATTACATTGGAATCGTAATCACGATCAATCCATCAGACCTACAAATTCAAAAAAGCTTTATGAATTTGTAGGTCTGACGAATTGATCGTGATTACGATTCCAATGTAATAAATTATAACCATGGAATATTAGTTTTTGAGCCTTTTATATTATATTCTTACTCTGTTCTGGACATTGTGTTCTACATGGATTTTATCCTCTTGGGAATTTATATATATATATATATATATATATATATATATATATATATACAGACACAGACACAGACACACACACACACACACACACACACACACACATATATATATATATATATATGATCTTTTCTGTTAAGTCACCCCAAATAATGAAAAGTTACTTAACACAAATATTAATTTAAGAAATTATAAATTTTAAATCAAATTTGTTTATCTTGTCCCGTAACAGCTCCAACTCTCTGAATTAAAACTTACCAAAATCACATTTCTTAAGCGCAGATGATATTCGAGGTACTTACAAGGAATTATTTACAGGGGTGAACGCGAATGTAGTCCCTACACATAGAAATAAACCACCCGAGTGGCCCTCATTTGGGGCGATCGCAAAGGTCAGCCCTGCCAGTGTTCAACGGAAGGGCCTCGCACAGGAACAATTTCGTGTGAATTTTAGTAAATATAAATTCTGTTTACATTGGAGTGAAGTAACAGAAAAGATCCGTGGCATGTGATGTATAACGTAAAGACAAAGGTTACTGAGATCTACAAAAGATAGGACGTTGTGGAGTGCCATGATAACATACGTCCTGCATGGACGCAATACGAAGAAGTTTTCAAAGAGGTCATGAAGCTGCGTTGCATCTCTTGCTTTTAGCTTTTCTTTCAGTACCGACTTCTTGTCTTTTTTGTTCTTGATATTCTTTTATTATTATTATTATTATTATTATTAGTAGTAGTAGTAGTAGAAGAAGAAGTAGTATTAGTAGTAGTGATAGTAGCAGGAGTATTAGTAAGTAATAGCAACAGTAGTAGTATTTCAATAGTATTTTCAACTTCTTTGTCGGTTGTTTTAAATAGAGTATCGATTAATTGTCTAGTTACACATACCTTTCACTAATACCGCAAAGTCCAATTTTTTTTTTTGCCGTTGTCCAAATATAAGTTACCTTGGAACAGATAGAATTAACCTTGATGAAAAAAAATGCTAACTACCTGCTTTATGGTTGAGATACGAGGTCGATCTTCGAGCCATGTTAAAACTCAGGATTACGGATGCTTTTTTCCCTCGCAAAGTAGATTCTATTCGAGTTAATAGATTGACTCAACATATTTCTTCTATCGCAATGTATCCTCCATATCTTTGTACCGCACTCGGTTAATCTGCCTAAACATATACACTTCCTTTGTTCTCTTGTTTTTTCCTTATCTTAATTTGGATATTTTTTTTTCCGTGGGGATCTATTTTTACACCAGGCGGCGTGCTCTACACAGACCTACAATGATCCTTTGCCGGTGATGCTACGCCTGGCTTGGCCTTCTCCTGACTTGACTTTTTTCTTTTTTTAACAAATACTCTCTTTTCTCCCTTGCCTGTCCGCCAGTGCCGAACACGTATCTCCGTCCCAAATGTTTACACAAGACCCAAATTTAGTTTTTGCATCCATTCTTGGAGTTTGACTTTTTCTGAAGACAGAGGAGGAGGCAACGAGATGGGTGGATGGGAAGGTTCGTGTTGCGGAATAGGTTAATTCGCTGAGATACTGTTACAGACTGTTGGCGACACACTGTCTGCTCTAAGGAGGTTCCTATTTTCAAAAATTTGTCCCTATCTATCTATCTATCTATCTATCTATCTATCTATCTATCTATCTATCTATCTAAGCCTGTTTATACTTATATAACCATCTACCGGCACATATAATAATAATCTTCTTTCTTTCTTTCTTTCTTTCTTTCTTTCTTTCTTTCTTTCTTTCTATTTAAACGTGTTTATATTTATATAATCATCTACCGACACATGATAATGTTTCCTTTCTTTCTTTCTTTCTTTCTTTCTTTCTTTCTTTCTTTCTTTCTTTCTTTCTTCTTCTTCTTCTTCTTCTTCTTCCTTTCTGAATAATTGCCTATGGCTATTCATATCTATCTATCTATCTATCTATCTATCTATCTATCTATCTATCTATCTATCTATCTACCTAAGCCTGTTTATACTTATATAATCATCTACTGACACATATAATCTTCTTCTTCCCTCCTTCTTCCTTTCTTTCTATCTTTCTTTCTTTCTATTTAAACGTGTTTTTACTTAATCATCTACCGACACATAATTCTTCTTCTTCTTCTTCTTCTTCTTCTTCTTCTTCTTCTTCTTCTTCTTCTTCTTCTTTCTGTATAACTGCCTATGACTGTTCACATCTATCTATCTATCTATCTATATGTAATTGTTCATATCTGTCTATAAAAATGTCAAAAATATTTTAAAAAAACGATTAAATTTAAAATTTCTTGTTATTTAAAATATATAACACATAAATTAATCACAAAATAAAGTAATTTACATATAAATTAAAAATAATAATGAGCATCACTCACCCATTTTCATTCATTGACATTGAATTGGGTCACTTCACGTCCTCTTGACTTTTTGGCTCACGTGATGAATATTTATGAACCTTCTTAAATTTAAATGTTTTTAAAAACAATAGCATTTTTTTCTCTTGTATAAAAATACTTGTTACAAAATAATAATTTGATAAAATCAGAGGACGAAATTCATTGGCTAAGATAAATTTTCATTTCATTTTTATTGATACTGTCCTTTTACAGATATACCCTATCTGAAATATTCATTATCTATCTATCTCTATCTATCTATCTATCTATCTATCTATCTATCTATCTATCTATCTATCTATCCCTTGCTACTTCTTTCTTTCTTTCTTTCTTTCTTTCTTTCTTTCTGTCTCAGTCTGTCCATATCTATCTACATATCTATCTATATTACTATCAAAGCTTGTTCATATCTATCTATCTATCTATCTATCTATCTATCTATCTATCTTAACTTCTTTCGCATCATCTGATGAAAATAAACATAATAGATTAAATGACCCATAAATGATTGCATCTGTATGTTCATATATGTATGAGATGTGATCTTGCGCTTTCTATCTATCTATATATCTATCTATCTATCTATCTATCTATCTATTTATTCCTGTTCATTTCTTTCTTTCTTTCTTTCTTTCTTTCTTTCTTTCTTTCTTTCTGCCACAGTTTGTCCATATCTATCTATCTATCTATCTATCTATCTATCTATCTATCTATCTATCTCAGTCTGTCTCTATATCTCTATCTATATATTTCCTAATTTCCTAGGAATATTGAAGATATTATCAATTAAATGATCTTCAAATGATTGTCTCTGTGAGAAGACGTGTATTTGTGTGTTCGTGTAAGGTAGATCGTGAGTTAGAGAGATAGAGAGAGAGATAGAGAGAAAGAAAGAAAGAAAGAAAGAAAGAAAGAAAGAAGAAGGAAAGAAAGAAAGAAAGAAAGAAAAAAAGAAAGGTTTTTGTGTGCATTTATTGTCCTTGATATTTCTTTAAAATAGTCTCTCTGGTGGTCAAATCTAGAGAATCTGACCTTCAGCCAAGGATTGTAAATCATTATGCCCAGGTGAAGAATTTAAAAAAGTGTATGACATGCAAACGTTTAGATTATATAACCTTTTTCTATTCAATATCAAAACAGCATACAAATTCTCCATATTTGTCTTCATTATTTTTTTGTATCTGCCGCAATGAAATATTTTTGTCACGGAGAATCGCTTGTTGTTTGCTGAGCTTGTTTTGCTTTTTGAATATAGTTTTCTCCCTTCAAAGTCTATCTTGCACCTTTGTATATCTATCATTCTTCTATGCACTCACTGAGTATTGCAGCCACATCTGGTTCTGTTGTGTCTAGCATAGGTGAAGTAATGGATAGCGGTTCGGATTCTAGTCGAATTCATTACATTTTCTTACGTGCTGATTCCCTTGGGGAACGTATGAATCTTCTTCTCCCCCACCACTCTGGCCAAATAGCAGGACAGACCTTGGATGGCAACTGGTGTATCGCAGAAAGAAATGGCAACCTTCTGCGGGGAAAAAAAAATCTGCCTCATCAGTCATGTATCGAAAGATACATGATCGCCTAAGCGTGTATTACATATGGCATATAACTGACTGATGCGTCTAGAGATTCTTAACAAAATCTAAAGAAATATTTTCAATATCGCTAGTTCTGATATGGCATCTTGGCTTCATCCAAATTCCCACCGCTGTAAGATAGCTTCGCTTTGCTTTATTCATGCCAATTGCTATAATCAGATTTCTTTTTAGGTACCTTGAATTCGCGAAGGATTAGATTGGCAGTTAGGTTTTAGCATTTTACTGTTGGGTGAATGGATGTTAAAACGAGAAAGTTTTTCACTTGCTACCATATACATCATTCAAACTACATGACCCATACTTTTGTCCTTGTGCCACATCTAAGCTACGCTTGGAAAATCACTATACATCATCCTATTATTGATTGTCTTTATTCAGATCCGAAGGCGATAGAGGATTAGTTCAACTAGAATTTTCTTACAAAACCGCAACAATCGGTCTTCAAAGATACCTGGAAACTACAGAATACTGGATGAGGATCTGTGTCAAAGAACATGAAAAAGAACAAGTAATAAAGAAAGGGCAATAAATTCAAAATGGAATTTCAAGATAGATGAACAATTGCAATTAAACCGTAATGTAGATACTGCAGCGGCAAAGAACCTAAAAACGAAAGCCAATGCAATGTGCCAAATGCAGAAACGATGGCAACATAAGCTTCTTCATGGTTAATATACTGACCGTGCCAAGCAAGCTGATGTAAACAAACCCCGTACCTATCAGTGGTTACGTAGGGAAGGGTTAAAAGCTTAAACCGAAGGTTTTATTCTTGCTGCACAAGACCAACTCTTGCTAACTAAAAATTACTAAGAACACCAACTGGAAAATTTTGTTGACCCGAAATTCAAATATAGAAAGATTTGACCATCTTGCTTCAGGTTGCACGATGTTAGCATCCACCGAATATAACACACGACATGATAGAGTGGACCAATATCTTCACTATTACGGGAAGGAAACTGAAAAAAAAAAAATTTAAAAAAAGTTTGTATAAACATCACCCAGAGCCAGTCACAGACATAGGACCTGTAATAATTTCATGGGACTTTACAATACACACAAAGAGAGCAATCAAAGCTAATCGCTCAGACTTTGTGATCGAAGACCACGAAAACAGAATGTGCTTTCTCATTGACATGGCAGTTCCTACAGACAGTAATGTATCTTTGAAGAACTTCACAAAAAAAAAAAAAAAATACTATCAAAATACAAGGATCCTGAAGTGGGAATTAGAAACATGTGGCACATGAAAACATCAATAATTTCAGTTGTGGTTGGAGCCCTTGACCGTAAAGTCTTCTGATAGACTGTTTGAAGGGATTCCTGGTGGCTCATGCCTTAAGGAAACACAAAAAATCCTTCTCACAACTTCAGCTCACACCTTACGAAGAGTTTTATCTATGTAAAATGTATGTGATCTTTGGTTTGGTTTGGTTTGGTTTGGTTTACGGTATATCAACCTCAATGGGTTATTTAATGCCGACAAAATTTTTATTGCTGGTAATATTTTGTTTTGTCAAAAATCTATTTCTGGTAATAATTTTTTTCCTTCAAAACTGTATTGCTGGTAATATTTTCTTTTTTAAAAACGTATTGTTAGTATTTTTTTTTTAAATGTATTGTAGGTATTTTTTTCCAAAAATATATTGCTGGTAAGAATTTGTTTTTTTTAATTTCTTCTTCAAAAATTTATTGCTGACAATTGTTTACAAAGTATTTCTGGTATTAAAACCTATTTTTACACTTTCATAGTGTTTTGACCCCAGTTTCCTGGGTTAACTATTTGCCCATAGCTGGGACCCTAACAGGTGTTACCACCCCGGGTCATGGTGGACCTGGTAACATCAGCAATTAAGAGGTGGTTCCACGTTCCTCAAAACCTCCTGATCAGAGGCCTTGCTGTTGGACGTAGTTTATCGTCATACATACCCAGGAGGCGGATGTAGTTTATTGTCATACCCAGGACGCTGTGATCTTTAGCTGTTTTATCTTTATTTTCATTACAAATATATTCAGTGGAAAATATCATTGTGCCATTTCTGATCTTAGTTCTCTGGTTGGGACCCGAAAGGAAATTAGTATACAAAAGAAGTCAGAGGAAATAATAATAATAATAATAATAATAATAATAATAATAATATGTGGCATATGGGAACATCAACAATCCCTGTTGTAGTTGGAGCCCTAGGACTGGTTGGAAAAGATTGCAGTAGACTAATTGAAGGGATTCCTGGAAGTCCATGCCTCAAGGAGATACAAAAAATTGTTCTGACAAGTACAGCCAACACCTTACGAAGGGCTTTATCTATGTAATTTAATTCTTTTTTTTTTTTTTTTTTGTCAGTGGAAAGTGTCATGACGCCATTTCTAACCTTAGATCCCTGGGCGGGACCCGGAAAGAAATGTGTAAACGCCAGAAATCAAAGAAAAAAATAATAATAATAATAATAATAATAATAATAAAAACGTTCTCGTAGAAGGTTACAGAATAAGACGCACACGTAGGTATGCGTGGGGAATAACGGTTAACTCTCAGCTTCAACAGATTAAGATTATAATGATCGGAAAGCACCCTCTTGGGAGTCGGTTCCACAAGGCAGTGGTTCGTGGGATGAAGCTGTTCGAGTAGATCTTACATCTCACCAATGGAATTCGAAAGGATTGAACGTGGTTCGCTACAATGTGCGTGGCATGACGAGTCTTCGGAAAGTTTAGAACTGTTGGAACTAAATAAGTAAATAAAGTAAGCAATAAACTGGGGAGATAAGATCGTAGGGATCCGAGCGAGGACAACCACGTTCGAAGAATTGGTTTGAGCAACAGCACTCTTATTTTTCACTTGTGAAATGGCAAATAAATATCTTCCATAATTAGACCAATGAAATTCCAAAACGATATATTCTCATAAACAAATGCATTATATTATTTATGAAGTAAATATTAATGTTTATTCATTTTTTTTTTATGATAGCGAGACTTTTCAGTCATCCTGACGATAAAGTACTGGACAATAATCGTAAGAAACAAATTCAAAAAAATCGTTCTATATTCTGTACATTAGTTCGGTTTGTATACTGTAAAGTAAAAGATGATATAAAAATATTTTTATTCATTTTTCTGTTTATTTATCTGCTTTATTTATTTGGATTCATTTTGGTAAAAAAGACAAAACAATCACGATTAAAGTTTTCATCCAATGCCGAAAGGTTGGATTTTCTTTTTTTCATTTTTTATTTTATGAAATTTTGTCGCTGGTCGTAAGTACGGCGTCGTTAAACAGAAAAATCGTTAAGTGAGGAGTGACTGTATTAAGAAAGAAAGAAAGAAAGAAAGAAAGAAAGAAAGAAATAAAGAAAGAAAGAACAAACAAACAAACAAACACGGTTAAAGTTTTAGTTCAACGGACAATACGGACGGGTTGGATTTGAATTTTCTTTCATCTTACGAGATTTTGTAGGTGGTCGTAAAACAGACAAACCGTTGGGTGAAGTGTTGCCGTCTTAAGAAAGAAAGAAAGAAAGAAAGAAAGAAAGAAAGAAAGAAAGGAAGGAAGGAAAAGAAAGTGAAAACAATTATAATTAAAGTTTTCGTACACTACCGACAGGTTGGATTTAATTTTTCTAGTTTATGAGATTTTGTTGCAGCTCGTAGGTACGGGTTCGTTAAAAATGTAGATCGTTAAGTGAAGAGTGGCTGTATTACGAAAGAAAGAAAGAAAGAAAGAAAGAAAGAAAGAAAGAAAGAAAGAAAGAAAGAAAGAAAGAAAGAAAAGAAAGAAAGAAAAAAAGAAAGAAAGAAAGTGCTGCGATAAGATCGCAGAGATACGGGTGACAACAGACATTTTCGAAGAATTGGTTTGAGCAATTCTAGTCTTATTTAAAAAAGTGCGCTCACTTGTGAAATGGCAGAGATCATCCATAATTAGCAAAATAAAATTCTAAAATGATATAAAAGCATTATTTTATTTATGAAGTAAATATTAACGTTTATTCATTTTTTATGATAGCGTGACTTTTCAGCCGTCTTTCTAGTAACGTACTGAACAATAAACATAATAATCACATTCGGAAATCAGTTGTACGATATATCTCATATTTTGTACATAACTTCGGTTTGAATATTGTAATACAAGTAATTTTTTATTCATTTTTCACTTCATTTATTTTGAAGAAAGCGTCAAAACATATAAAAATTTATAAAATATTACCAAAATGTTTGTAAAGATAACTTCTGAACATATTCAGGAATTTTTTCTATAGAAAACTATAAAAAATATTTTTCATCAACGTCCTTTATTTATTTTTCCGCCATATTCGTTTTATTTATTTTAATTTATTTTGAAGAAAGAGAAAGCAATCATGATCTGTTATTTATTTATTTTTTATTTTATTTTATTTTTTGTTTTTTACCGGTCCCGGTAAAATCGACAAACATGCTTTTAAGTTTATTTTACACGGTCTCGGTAAAAATGGACCCCAGGCTATTTTGCCGGTAAATATTTTGTTATTATGACGGTAGGTAACGTTAAAAAAAATATAGCAACACACAGATTTAGTACAGAAGTTTATTTATTTTCGCTATTAATTATTAAGACAATTTAAAAAATTTCCACCATTAATTGTTAAAACACAACTTAAACTCATTTATTTATCATCAATTATTAAAAGAAATATAGAAGTCTGAATATTTTAAGCACTTCAAGAATAATAGTCTCTGCAAATCCAAAACTTGCCCTTGGGTATGATTCTCTTGCCAATACACTTCAGGCGCACCTACTGACGACAACAGTCACAGACTTAGAGAATCCATATTGTTCAAGTCCTGTCTACAAAGCTCACAGAACCACTTCGCTGATGATCTTAAATATAATATATCCTTACTTCTAAAACACTATTTATAATTACCTGCAAAATAGCATTGATGTCAATTTTACCAGGATCGGCAAAATAACCTATTCGACTTTTTGTTTTTTTTGTTTTTTCTTTTTTTAAAATCATTTATTTATCATCAATTATTAAAATAAATACAGAAGTCTGAATATTTTAGGCACTTCAAGAATAACAGTCTCTGCAACTCCAAAACATACCCTTGGGAATTAGGGCAAGTTGATTTTAGAACTGTGATATTGCACTCAATTTCAAAGTTGACGTTTGATATGCGAAATAAAGACATAAAATATTTTTTCCTAACTCATTACCATTTATTGAGGCAACGAGATTAAAGGTTGAGTTTAGGTTCAAAATCGCAGCATTGGAATTTCATTCCGGTCACCAGAGAAAGCCTAACAGCACAGCCTTATAAAATTTGTAATTTACTGAAGATTTACAAATTGTATATGGAAAAATGCATGGCACAAATACATTATTACTAAATCATTGCGCCATCAAATAAGACCTTCATTTACTTCAAAAAGAAAAATACTGAACAATTTATCTATATTATCATGTAATATATTATTCAGTGCAGTCGTTGTAACGTGATTTTCAATAAACAATGCAAATTTAAAAGATTTTATCTTATAATGTGTACTCAGCATTATTATACATGCTTTAATCTATTTTCTGGTTTTATTAATTATTATCTAGCAAATGATCTAGCAAATTTTATTCATTGAGTAGATGTTTGTAATCTTTTACAATATTTTTACACAGTTTTTCTTATCGAAGACATATTGATTGCATATTTTGTTTGTGATGATTCATAATTAGAATTCTGGTTTGAATATATTTTACATTCAATGTATATTTGGATTTATTCTTGAAATGGTCAGATTTTGACGCCAGCTTGTAAGCAAAAACCCGCGGAAATTAGGTATTTCTGTAAATTTCTTTCAGACGATCCTTAAATCGAAATGCTCAACTTCGTAAAAGCTAGGAATCTAATTTTTGATGTCAGTACTTAGCACATCAAACAGTAGCTTTCACATTGAGTATAATGTTGATTTTCCGAATAAAGTGAAAAGTCAACCTCCTATATTGGGCATAGTTTTCTTACCAATAAACTGAAGTAGCACCCCCACTGTAGGTAACATTCATAGACCAAAAAATCCTTGTTGGTCAAGTCCTGCCAACACAGCTCACACAACCGTTGCACTGACGATATCGAATAAAATATATTTTTAGTTTTAAAACACTATTTATATTTACCTGAAATAGCCTTGGTATCTATTTTACCGCGTTCGGCAAAATAGCCTTGGTCTATTTTACTGGGACCGAAAAAATAGTCTTCATATTTATTTTACCGGTCCCGGTAAAATAGTCTTCATATTTATTTTACCGGTCCCGGTAAAATAAACATCAATTCGTTTTAATTTTATGAAATTTTGTAGCTGGTAGTTTGGTTTGGTTTGGTTTGTTTTACAGCATATCAACCTCAATGGGTTATTTAATGCCGGCAAAATTTTTATAATTTTTTTTGGCAAAAATGTATTGCTAGTAATATTTATTTTTAAAAACATTGTTGGTAATTTTTTTTTTCAAAAATGTATTGCTGGTAATAGTTTTTTTTTCTTCAAAGATTTATTGCGGGTAATAAATTTTTAAAGTATTTCTGTTATTAAACCTTGTTTTTATACTTTTATAGTGTTTTGATCCCAGTTTTTTTGTTTCGATTTTTATTCCAATTTTTTCGTTACTTACATGCTCTGTGTATAGAACGCACAGCTTCTCGGTTGTCTCAAGTCTCCTTCCCCAGGGCTCTGTCACACTGCACTGTGCCAAACTTTGCCCGATATCTAGGTCAACTAGTACTTGTAAAATCCTTGATACCCAGGTGGACATAAATATCGACTAAAAAATTTAGTAGGTAAAGCACTAAGTTATGGGCAGGTGGGCGTGGCTTTTTAGAATAATCGCCGCTTCTAGAAATGTCGTAATATCCTTCGAATGTCCCTGTTCGCTTTACACCCTTCTCACTTGCAAAAAGCCGTATCACCCGTTACCCACCCGGTGATTGACGCACCAGGATTTTTAAATCTTTCGCTGCGATACAACATTTCTCAGGTCGATTGTGTACATTCGATATCGCTCACTTATTTAGTACCTGCAGATGTGTCGGGGTGTACGTTTCAAGGCATACGTGTTTGCTTATTTACGAGGAAGCGTCACTCTCCAGTCGTCGGGGGGGGCGGGGTTGAAAGAAGAAGCAATAATCTGCGTAACAACAACAAAAACATTATCACACCTGTTGCGGACTTGAATTGTTTTATTTATTTTTTTTTTTTTGCTTTTGCTTATTTTATAAAACTATCTGACGTTTGAAAATTTTCTATTTATTTTAATTTCTATATTTTGGTCAGATCTTTAAAAGAAATTGCCACTTAATTATTTGTTAGTTTCTTATATATATATATATATATATATATATATATATATATATGTGTGTGTGTGTGTATATATATATACACACATATATATATACACACACACACACACACACACACACACACACACACACATATATATATATATATACACACACACACACACATATATATATATATTTATATATATATATGTGAAAAATATAGAGAAAATAGGAAAGAACTCGTTAGGTAAATAATCCAAAGTTCTTTAGTATTTTTGTTATTATTTTTAAAATAGTGCTCGATACAAAAGTAGAGCATAAATATAATTATTTATTTAAAATATGATTCCAACACGCTACATAAGAGTTCTCATGTTTCAAAAACAAGAGCCGAAATACTTCAATATAATTATTTGAATTAAATTGAATTAAAGTACTAAGCTCTGTTCCATCTTCAAGCGATTCCCCAAAAAAATTTCGCTTGAAGATGGAAATAGAGCTTAGTACTTTAATTCAGTTTAATTCAAATAATTATATTTTAAATAAATAATATATATATATATATATATATATATATATATATATATATATATATATATATATATATATATATATATATATATGGCACAACAAAAAATATGTAAAAACATTAATAAAATAATCCAGATAAATTACATTTAACTTACATCTTTTTTTAATTATGTCCCCATCCGTTTTCTCACTTTCTCTCTCGCTCCCTTTCCCACACATACAACACACTTTCTCTCTCTTTCCCACACACACCCTCTCCCGCTCGTTCACCCCTCTCTCTCACACTCTCTCTCTCTCTCTCTTTCGCTCTCTCCTCCATTTGTCTATATATATATATATATATATATATATATATATATATATATATATATATATATATTATAACTTAACTGATTTAAAAATATGATTCCATCGCTACACAGGAATTACCATGTTTCAAATCCGAAACTAAAATCTTCAAATTCAATTATATAATTAAATTAAAGACCCTACTTTTGTTTCATTTTCAAACGAATTTTGGAATATATATTTATGATTTGTGCAGTATAATTAATAATGCAATAAAGCAGTCATACAAAGGATAAATTAGTAAGGTTAATGTAATAAATGGCGAATTCACTGCGCTAACAAATTTAAAAAGTGTTAACCCACTAACGACTCGTTGAATGAGGCGATCCTTGTTTTTAGATGTTCTGTATGTTCCATAAAAATGCTAATACTTTCGATAGGTCATCCTATCATCATCAAGCATGGATATTATTTTTGTTTTTAAATTAAATTTTCAAAATTTAACCTAAGAGTTGCGACTGCACGCTCCACAATTTTGTAACTCTTAACAATAACCCATTTAAAAAAAAAAAAAAAAACATATTTCGACTTGCATTACATTTATTTTTATCTCGGATGTTACCTGAAATTTTACCTAAAAAAATAATATCCATGTTGATGGTATTTATCAATCCACCCACGGGGATCGAATGTGGCACAAGGCCTTTTTAATGTGGGTCTCTCTGAGCCCGTAGGCCCAGCCAAAAATAAATAACGATCCAAAACCGGCGAGGCGGGCCAGTTCCGTCAACCTCCCCCAACGAAACCCTACCCTTCGGCGGAGCTTCGTCCGGGTTCCTCTCTGCAAGCAGAGAGTTCGACAGACACTCGACCCGGCAGCTCACAAAGCGCAGATACTACACTTTGATCCTAGCCACCGGGCCGAGCGGGTATTCTTTTTATATCCATGTTGATACACACATATATGACAAGTGAAAAGCTTAATTTTGCAACGGAATTTGTTTCTGGATTGATTCGTTTTCTACGGATTATCAACCTTTTTGCAGGTGGAAAATATTTTAGATTGTAGGAGTTTTTTTTTTCTTTTACGGTGGAGATAATAATGATTTAGCGGTACAAGACCTATTACTTAAACGGAGAATTTAATCTGACGAAAGAATAGGGGAATTCATGGCCTACCCAAGGGCATGGACGAATAAATTTACGACCGAAATTAGAACTAGGCTCCCCGATTAACAATCCCGAGCCATTATCCTTTACACCAGCCGAACATGTAAACTTAGAACACCAGCTATTTCCAAGCGGTCACCCATCAAGGTACCGACCAGACCTGACGTTGCTTAACTTCGTTGATTGTACGGGAATCCGTGTTTCCACGTGATGTGTCCTAAGCCCCCGTTGCTTGAGGAATTTTATCAAAGGCAAGTGTATTTCAGAAGGAAACAAACGCACATCAAAAAATTCTCTTGTCATTTCTTTTTAATATTCTCTTTTCAGGTATATTTATCTTAACTGAATATTGACACACACACATACATACATACAGAAGCTCACGTACATTATATATATATATATATATATATATATTGTTTAATAATTAAATGGAGCGTCTACTCAAATATCAGTATCTACTAAAATAACGTTTAATTGATAAGATATATATATATATAAGTATATATAGTATTTAAAATTTTCTATGTTTAAAAAAGTGGGGAAGTGCTTATTAGTTTAGTTCATTAATAAACATAGACATTGTAGACATAGAAATCAACACTATATGGTGACTGTCATTTTCATGTATGACGATCGCTTAAGAGGTGAATGCCAGTCATCATGTAGTGTTGATTATTACGTCTAACTTGTCTCTTTCTCCTTCTCTCTCTCTCTCTATATATATATATATATATATATATATATATATATATATATATATATATATATATATATATATATATATATATATATAGGAAGGAAAAAAAAATACATTTTTAAGGTATGATATAGTTATGGGTAAAAGGTGCTCTATATTAGAGAAGAATTTAAATATAAACATAAGTGAACATTGGGTTGATACCAATCGGCGACATTGTGTTATATATATATATATATATATATATATATATATATGTGTGTGTGTGTGTGTGTGTATACCAAACGAAAACAGCAAAATTGTTCAAATCGTGTAACAACAGGCGATATTGTCCATTGCAAAAATGTTTAATTTCTAAAAAAAGACGAAATTAATTGAGTTTCTTTTTTGTCGATTTTGAGACAAGACGTTTAGCAATCAAGGAAAAAGATCATTCAGACCTTCAGTAATGGTAACAAGATTCATATTCTGGCTTCCATCTTCAATGTCCATTCAAGAACCAACAAAAGAATGGTGAATAAGTTTAAAAAAGAGGGAACAGTAGAGAGGAAACTGAATCAGGATGTTACAACAGAAAGAGGGATCATCATTTCAACTTAGATCTAAAGAGATCAATTAGAAAAGATCCAACTCAGTTCATAAGATGTTTATCACTTGAAAATGAAATCGTACGCGAAACGTGTGAAGTACATTGTTACTTCAGGAAAGAAAGTTATTAAATTAGAGAGGGCGAGGATCAACTGGAATAATACATATATATATATATATATATATATAAAGAAATGGACAAGGTCCGACAATTTATTTATTAAAGACATTTTTATGTTTAACGTTGTTATTTATAGATACAAGTATTTAAGCAAATGCTCTGTTTATGATAAACAGTATTAAATAACATTTAACGGCCTGAATGTCCGAGAAATTTTCATAGAAAATATTCGTTCTTTGACAGGATTCGAACATGCATCCTATACGGAACCGTCATATACGCTGACGTGCCTTACCTCTGGGCTACAAAGAACCATTCGGTAGACAAGGTCGAATTTACTGCTTATAAACTTCAATCTTCCATGAATCTCGTACATTCATAACTGCTCTGGCGTATCAAATGTAAACAAATGACGTCATATATTAAGAAATGGACAAGGTCCGACAATTTATTTATTAAAGACAACGTTAAACATAAAAATGTCTTTTAAAATATATATATATATATATATATATATATATATATATATATATATATATATATATATATATATATGAACTTTATTTCAATCCTTCATGAGTTTCCTTAGTTATGATTAATTAATGATGAACATGACATTTTCGTTTATGATCAATTTCATCACGATTCTTCTGTTAAGCTTGGAGAGTAATTATACATTCTTAATGCTCAAAGTAGAGTCCAATCATGTTATAAAAATTCGAAGGATTCCAGTAAAATATCTTTAATCATTTCTAAGATACAGCGATTCAAATCTTAATCTAACAATTAGACAGTTTTGACATTACACTCGGTATATATAATATCACACATTGAGTGGCAGTGCTAATAAAATAGGGCATGATGTATAATAAGAGAAGTATAATTTATAGTAATAATAAATATATATCTTTCCTTACCGGTAGCACAATCGCTAGGTGCTAAATTGAAAACTGAGAAACTATATCTATATTTTTTAGTATTATATATTCCTATTTGCTCACTATTGGAAAGAGTGCATTTATAGATATAAACACTGTGGACATAGGCATCAGTACTGCATGGTGAGTGTCACGTTTTTAATGTGTTACCTTGCAGTAAGGATTGCTATATATATATATATATATATATATATATATATATATATATATATATATATATATACTAGGAGGAGAGCCCGGTGTTGCCCGGGGATATAACAGTAAGAGATAGATCAAGTATCGACCATCATAAAGACTGAAAAATTGTTTAAGGTTGACGGACACGCATGTCTTAATTATTTTTTTTTTTTTACGAATTGGTCAAACCCAAACTCAAACAAAAACATTGTTTTCAATCGTTATGTGTCTATCGATTGAATAGAATTTTATTATAAACAATTGTCTTGTAAATGGAATTTTTAAAGCATTCTGAATGTAAAAATAAAGAAAAAAAAAGTGTGCAAGACAATAAGAAACACTACCTGCCAAAAAAAAGTGAAGTTTTGTTGAAATCGGTTGAAAAATGAAGGAAATCCGATCCCATATATAAACGAACACATACACACACACACACACACACACACAACCAACCAACCTGGGTTTTATAATAAGTATAACTCGATATGTGGTTTATACTGCAAGTATGCCGAGCGGACCTTAGCTACATTTTCTGGGAGAGTGCGTATTATCAGGCATGATCAACAGTCTGAATAACACTGAAACCCTCGGTCACGATGACTTGTGACTCCATGCTAGCACACCCATCAACGGCTTGCAAATAGTTCCGTCTACCCAATTTTCACTTACAAGGTCAACCGTGGTATGGTATTTTTTATGATTTAAAAAAAGTTGATTTTTTTTTTATTCTGCGACTATGCTGAGCAGACCTCAGTTACAATTTCTGGGATGGAGCGTGATCAGCGTGATTCAAGAAGCTAGTTCTAGTCAGACTGTCATTCGGGTGATTCCGAGTTTGTAGGAGGGAAGAGATTAACTAATAGTCCGACCTAGCAGCGGCTATCCCAAGAATCACCCACTTATCCATCCAAACCCTGAAGCCCTGAATAAAACAACTAAATTTATTTGAAAAAAAAATTCGTGCTCTCATTTCTCGCCGTGGCGTTCATTTTCATTTTTGTTTACTGAGTGGACGTGAAGCTGGGCTTTCCTAGTCTTTGGTGCAAACCAACGCGAAAGTGAATGGAAATGGAACATGGGGTAACCACTGGCCGGTTTCTGTACGTTTACAATAGAGGTAGTATATAGTGGTTGGTCTCTTCTATCCGAGGATACCTGGCTACCAGGGCATATATTCAGTCTCTGATGAGGAGGCCTGCTCAGACAAATTTGTGTTTGTTAAACAATCAAAGTGCCAACCTGTGGTTTATACTGCAACTATGCCAAGCAGACCTTAGTTACAGTTTCTGGGAGGGAAGAATATTATCCGGTGTGATCAGCAGTCTGAACAGGGCCAGTGGGCTCAAACACTCAGTCAGGATGACTTGTGATTTTGTGTTAGCACAAATAGTTCCGTCTACCCAATTTCCCTATCAAGGCTTGGGTTAACCCCGTGGCATGACTTTCAGGCCCTTTTTCCCCAGGCCGCTAACATAGAGAAGAAGTCACCTCCCTGATAAATCGACTACGATCATATTTGATCCCGGGTCTCATGGTCGGAAAGCGAATGTTGTAAAAAGCCGCGCCCATAACACCAATAATAATAATAATAATAATAAGAAGAAGAAGAAGAAGAAGAAGAAGAAGAAGATATATACAAGGATAAAATCGCAATACGACAGGAAGTGAAAGCTAATTTCAGGAATAACAATTTATTTATCACTTCACTTGATGTAGAATGCAACCCAAGGTCAGTAATTTAATGTGGGTTAATGCAAACTTTCTTACTTGTTGACTATATTTAAAAAGCGTCAACACCTGTGTAAGAGAGACAAGTTGGTTTGACCTCGCCAGTGACATCTGATATAGCATAGGGTGTCTTGTATTTCGACATTTTTCTCTCACTACTCAGGGTGTTTCGTGCCTTGTGATTTGCATAAGTTACGTCAATCGGTTGCTTCAACTTTCGCTCGGTGAAATGATCAGGTGATATAGGCCTTATTGCTAGATTACAATAATACCCATAAGATTTACATTGCTCATGTCTCCATTTGTTGAGATCTATCTGTCCACCTAGCTATCTATACCTCCCAAGTAGAGAGAATGTTAATATACATATATATATATATATATATATATATATATATATATATATATATATATATATATAGAGAGAGAGAAAGAGAGAATTAGATATGAACATACACGGGATGAGATAGATAGATAGATAGATAGATAGATAGATAGATAGATAGATAGATAGATTATACACGTGTTTAACAGGGATTCAGCCTATATATATTTTCATGAATGAATGGTTGATTTATATATATATATATATATATATATATATATATATATATATATATATATATATATATATATATATATTTATGATAAGAATGAAAAAGAAATTAAGAGAATGAGAATGATAGAGGGGAGATAGATAGAAAGAAAAAGAAAGTGTGCATACACATGTTTAACAGGTTTCAGACTAGACACTTTTATGAACGGATTGCTATATATATATATATATATATATATATATATATATATATATATAGTACAGGTAATACAAATAATATCATCGAAAATAAGGAAAAGACCATTAGCATACAACAATCAATCCCTTCTTTGCCTTTAAATTTCATTCAAAATGTCTCGCAATATGCAAGGAAAAATACGATACTCTAGCAATTCGATTTTCCTGGTTAGTTTTGTATAGTAATTGGCCATGGTTAAGTGTAATTGACCATATTTCCAACAAGCCACAAGAAAAGAAGAAAAAGAACAAGGTAAAATAATACTAAGCAAACAATATATATGGAAGTAAAAAGTAGACAAGGCAACCTTAATAAGGCAAAAAAGTTAGCAAAGTTCAAAAATATCTCTCGGATTAATAAATATAATATCCATCTTTTTCTTAAGTATTATATATATATATATATATATATATATATATATATATATATATATACCCAAGTATATAATTGGTATATACGGAATGAATTCCAGTAACCAACAATTACTATACTATTGTTAAAAGAGTGCTCAATACAAAGTAGAGCAGATATAATTATTATTTATAAAAAAATTATAACATAAGTATGTTATAGAATCACTACAAAAATAGCCATTTTGTTTCAACACCCTCGGTGTCTTATCAAGTGATGATGTTGAAGATAAAATAAATGGTTTTAAAAGTTTCAGATTAATTAACGATCCTACACTAGGGGGAAACATTGTTACAAAAGCTAGAATAACCAATCAAAAACCAAGTATAGAAAGATTCAAAAGCTTAACAACGAAATCATGTTATAATAGCTATTCAGATCTTTAAAATACGCGTAATATTAAAAATAATTTATACTAACCAATAATTATAAAATTATATGATAAAATGTAATATTAAAATTAAAAAACTGGCAATTTTAAAATGCAAATTTAATCACTATTAAGTTTAAATACTACAAAATTATTGAGAAAAGAAAAAATACATATGTTATTCAAGAATATATATATATATATATATATATATATATATATATATATATATATATATATATATATATATTCTTGTGTGTATGTGCGTAATAAAATATAGTTTTATGGTATGCAATGTTTACGGGTTAAGGTTCTAAGTATAAATACAGAGCGTATGCAAATATAAATATAAAAGTGGCCATTGAAGTCAGCACTCGGATGTGACAGTCTGCTTCATGATTGTTTCAATGTCTGCATTTTGAACAGAACTCACCTGAAAAATGCAGGCATGAAAAACAAATATTTACTACATTACATAAAAATCAAAAACTGAAAACGAACAAAAATAAACGAAAATAAATTAACAAAACAAGTAAAATATATTACTCCAAATAAATAAGTTAATAAATTAAATAATAAACAAATTAAAAAAAAAATCAAGTGCACACAGATAAACGCAAGAAAACGCAGTAAAATCAACCTACAATAAAATAGTCAATAGTAAATTTTAAAAAAAAGTTAACTAACAACAATATGAATTGCCAACAAACTGCATTCAGATCCACAATTATTCCCACTCAGTAGTCCCTGGAGTAATTCGAAACATAATCGTCAAAATAACCGTTAGAATAATACGAGAGACTACTCACAATGCGATACAATAGACTAGCAACAGTGCATCACTGACCTCTATATATAAATAATTGACCAAAAAGACAACCCACGAGGTTGTTGAATTCAATGTCCACTTATATATATATATATAAAATTTAAATTGTGTATATTTAGGCAGCAATTTTTCATTGATGCATGTTGCATTAAATAATATAGACAAGTTATGTCTATTTATTTTAAGTAAGTTCCTTTCATATTGTGTGAGAAGCTTAATGATATTGATCCATTGAAGGACGAAAGGAAATCACCATATTGATACATGTTTAAATCCAATCTAAGCTTTCGGCTTAGATAAGCCACTATCAAAGATGACAATTACTTTTCAATATATCAACCAATACACAGGACAATAATGATAATCTGTTTTTGTTGCATGAAAAATTTAAAAGCATCGACAAACTAGTGTAGACGAGACGCGAAAGCGAAAATCGCGTCGCAGCTCGTGACGTCACACATGACCACGCGAGAGTAAAAACGAGAAGGTTTAAGTATGGGAAACCGTTGGTATAAACCAATGGCTTCTGTTATCAATTATAGGTATTTAAGAATAATTGTGGAGATTTCGTAGTTTATTTTGTTCATGTTAGGTTTCAACGGTTTTATGTATATAGCTTCAAGAATTTTAAGTTTTTGTTTATTGTTTTCATGTTTAAGTATAGTTGTGTTGTGTACGCGGCCAGGCATAATGAAACATGCATCAATATATATATATATATATATATATATATATATATATTATAATTATTTAAAAAAACAATATGATTCCTTCGCTACATTAAGAGTTCTCATGTTTCAAAACAAGAGCCGAAAACTTCAATATAATTATAGTGAAGTTTTCGGCCCCTGCTCCGAATCTCGAGAACTACCGTGCAGCGAAGGAATCATATTCTTAAACAAATATATATATATACAGTAGCGTCCAAAACTAAGGGACAAAATTTTAAAACCTAATATTTGTTAGAAATAACAACTGTGAAAAGCTGAAATTTTGACAACTGGTAGTCGTTATATTCCGTAATAACATACTAAAATTTGAATCATTTGCAAAGGATAGAAAAAGAATTATAACAATTATTTATTTATTTTCAAAATAGGATCGTCCAAAAGTAAGGGACAAAATTGAGAAAAACAATGTAAACAGTATGCTATATTCAAATTTTTTGATTTCCTCTAAAGAATAAGTCTTACTTAGTCATTTGTAAACGTTGCATCAGCCGGCACCATGGCGAAACGCCAAAAACTTGATTACTCTGTGAGACAAGCTATTGTGAAGCTACACAAGGAAAAGCACACCATGAGAGAGATTTCAGAGAAAGTGAAACGTTCCAAGAGTGTTGTAGGCAGGGTTGTTAAATCCTACAATGATACTGGCAAAATAGTTAGTGCTTTTAAAACCGGCAGACCCCGCAAAACTTCGGCAAGAAAAGATCGAATAATGCAGCGTATGTCATTAAAGGACTGTTTTAAGTCTTGCACAGAAATTAAAAGGGTTATGAATAGTACCTCATGTGTTAATGAGTCAAGACAGACTGTTTGTAGACGACTGCAAGAAATAGGGCTGTTTAATCGAACCCCAGGGAAGAAACCACTTGTTAGTTCGAAGAATAAGAAGAAGAGATTAGAGTTTGCAAACAGGTATGCAATTTGGACATATGAAAATTGGGCAAAAGTATTTTTCAGTGATGAAAGCAAGTTTAATTTATTTGGAAATGATGGAAAAAACAATGTAAAGAGACGTATTGGTGAAAGATTAAGTGCAAAGTGTACTAAGAAAACTGTCAAGTTTGGGGGGCGGAAGCGTCATGGTATTTGGAATGTTTTCTAGCCAAGGTACAACGCCTCTTGTCCGGTTACAAACTCGTGTAAACGCGCAGATCTATAAAAACATTGTTCAAGATCATGTTGTGCCAATCATACAGAATTCAGGTTTCGATAGGGCTACCTTTATGCAAGATAATGCCCCATGTCACAAGGCAAAGGTGGTAATGAGTTACCTTAGCGAGCAAGATTTGGAAATTATGGATTGGCCACCGCAAAGTCCTGACTTAAATAGAAAATCTTTGGAAGACCTTAGGAGTGAAAGTTATGGAAAGAAATCCCACTAACACGGAGGATTTGTGGGTGAAGCTTCAAGAAGAATGGTCTAAAATTAGTATCGAGGATTGTCAAGAACTGATTCGTTCTTGTAGTCGAAGATGTGCAGCTGTCATTGAGAGCAAGGGCTCATTTACTAAATATTGATTGTACATGTATTTTTATTGTTTTCTTGCCGTTTACATTGTTTTTCTCAATTTTGTCCCTTACTTTTGGACGTTCCAAATTTGAAAATAAATGAATAATTGTTATAATTCTTTTTCTATCCTTTGCAAATGATTCAAATTTAATATGTTATTATGGATGATAATGACTACCAGTTGTCAAAATTTCAGCTTTTCACACTAACAAATATTAGGTTTTAAAATTTTGTCCCTTAGTTTTGGACGCTACTGTATATATATATATATATATATATATATATATATATATATATATATATATATATATATATATTATAATTATTCCTCCAAAAACACGACTCCCCTGCCACATAAGAGCCCCATGCCCCCAAAAACGAGAGCCGAAACCATCAATGTAATTATTAAAAATTGAATTGAATTAAAGTAACAAGTCCTGTTTCATCCTCAAGCGAAAATTTAGGAATAACCAATTTCGAAATTTACGTATCGTTATAAGCGTGTTCATTCGTTACTAGGGAAACGGCTGGGGCGACCATTTCTATCCACATATCAGTCATCTTCAGGGAGAGGTCAAGACAGCGAAACTACTGTCTGTGAATGACATATATATATATACATATATATATATATATATATATATATATATATATATATATATATATATATATATATATATATATATATATATATATATATATATATATATATGTATGTATGTATGTATGTATAAAACTGGGTTTTCAATCACCGATTTAATGATGTTGTCTCTTGGCCAGTATATATTTATGTTTTTTGTTTATTACAAGAATCAATATCTTGTACGAGACAATGGAATTGGTAAATTACATTTGTTCTCGGTTATTTGGATTTCATAGACTTTTTCTTATGAGTAATTATGGAGGCGGTAGTTATTTTTTATTTTCCTCTCTATCTCTTTCTTTTTATACGTGTGTCTGTCGGGGGGTCACTCTTGGTAATTTCGACGTATGAATGTTCTACAGATCAGCATTATGTAAAATGATCTGAACAGGACATGTAAGACGAGCCACCCTTTTTGAGAGAAATGTTATGCTGAGTGTACCGCAATGTAGATCTTGTCTCAAGCTTGCATATGTAACAACGGGGCCAGAATATCCCAAACTATTCCTCTTTCGGCTAATTTAACATGTATATCACAACTGAGTTCAAATGACGACTCGAGAATCGCTATTGTGCTGAAAGTCATCAGTATCGAACCCAGAGTTTATTTCATTGATCCATGTCTAGATGCGATGCTGTAGCTTGAGGCGCCTGTCTCTCTTTTTGCTTATTATTGTGAATCAATGCTAAAGAGATGTTTATATTCCATAGGCATGTTTGTATTCTATAAACACAAAACAATGGCGGCGGCGAGAGAAGAGAATGAATTTGGTCAGCCAAAAGATAACAAAAGAGAGAGAGAGAGAGAGAGGTAAAAAGAAGGATAAAGTGAGAGAAAAACGAAAGATAGGAAAAGTTATAAAAAAAGAAAGAGAAGGTAAGTTAATAATGAGAGTGTTCATTGCTCATTTACGCACTCCCTCTCTCTCTTTTATATATCAACTAACGAGGTGCTTCGTTAACCTAACAGAATGACTGGAGATAGCCAGATATGTGCCATGTGTGATACACGCTTAAGTGATCATGTATCTTTCGATACATGACTGACAAGGCAGATATTTTTACCGCAGTAGGTTGCCATCCAAGCTATAGAACCCGGTCTGTCCTGTTATTTACCCATAGCTGGGGAGAGAACAAGAGAATTCATACCTTTCCCAATGGTATTACCACGTCAGTCAGTCAGTTATATGCCATGCGTGATACACACTTAGGAAATCATGTATCTTTCGATACATGACTGACGAGGCAGATTTTTTTCCTGCGGTATGTTTTCATTTTTTTTCTGCGGTAGACCATTTGCCATCCAAGTCTATAGAACCCGGTCTGTCCTGTTATTTACCCCTACATGTAGGTGGGAGGGGAAGAAGAGGATTAAGACCTTTTCCCAAGGGTATTAGCACGTAAGTGAAAGCAATGGATTCGACTGGGATTCGAACTCGACTCTCTGATTCCTCAATCCGTGCTACTGACTGGAAATAGGACAGAGATAATTGAGTAGGGAGATAAGTTGGGAAAAACGCGAATATAGCATCTACAGTGCCTGTGAAATTTTCTACTTCTTTTTTGATGTCATTTCGCTTCAGAACGGGTCCGATCATCGCTGTCCACAGCTTCCTTTTTTATTTTGGGCCTTTACCATTCCTCTTTAACGTTCTGCTTCCACCCACTCACACAGACTCGTTACGTTACTGTTTCCTCCCCCTTCTCTTGCCTACAGTGTCTCTTGTGAGTGTTAAATTCTTTGAGCCCTCTTTCTAAATATAAATTCTTGAACCCTCTTTCTCTTTCAAATTTCAACTGTCTCTTTCTGATTCTAAGTATGGATGTCTTTTTTGTTTCAATTTTTCTTAAAATTTCTTCGTTCTGCAGTATTTTGTTCATGATGCTCAGCATTCAGAGTGTATAATATTGCAGTAGTTAGGAGAGGAATATTAAAAACGTATGCCTCGAGTTATTTGCTCCGAAATACCGCATCTGACGGAACAAAAGACGAACGCGTCATGGGTATGAAGACAAACTGTATCCGCGTCCTGGGTAAGACGATAAACTACATCCGACAGTTAGGCCTCTGATCGGGAGGTTTTGAAGAGCGTGGAACTACCTCTTAATTGCTGGTGTTTCCAAGTCCACCTTGACCCGGGGCGGTAGCACCTGTTAGGGTCCAAGCTATGGGCAAATAGTTGACCCCTAAATGAAGGTCAAAACACTATGAAAGTGTAAAAATAGATTTTAATACCAGAAATACATTCTTGCAAAAAATTATTACCAGCAATACATTTTTGAAAAAAATTATTACCAGCAATACATTTTTGAAAAAATATATTACCAGCAATAGATTTTTGAAGAAAAAAAATATTACCAGCGATAGATTTTTGAAGAAAAAAATATTAGCAACAATAGATTTTTGAAAAACATATTAGGAACAATAGATTTTTGAAAAAAATATTAGCAGCAATAGATTTTTGAAGAAAATAAAATATTACCAGTCATAGATTTTTGAAGAAAAAAATATTACCAGCAATAGATTTTTATGAAAAATATTACCAGCAATAGATTTTTGGAGGAAGAACAAAGTATTACCAGCAATAAAAATTTCGTCGGCAGTAAATAACCTATTGAGGTTGATATGCCGTAAAACAAAACAAAACAAAACAAAAAACGTACAGGCATATTAGATGCGCCTGATGTAAATAGGGCATATTCTAAAAAAAATTTTCCTGTGACTTTAATTGCTCCGAGGAGCTGCATTCGCTGGTTCCCAGACTTCATGAGTTCAAGCGCCCTACGAGGCTGGCATCCCGCTCTCACCACCTTCACTGTCGAAACTCCTAAATGTAGCCGTCTCTTCTATTCCAATAGCTTCATGTCTCGCACCTCTTGCCTGTGGAACTCCCTTCCCTATTCCAGTTTCCCTGAGAGCTATAATCTCCAGCTATTCAAATGTAATGTCAATCGACATCTCCAGTTGCGTTGATCTATCCACTACCCTTCTCCTCTTCCTTTCTTCTATCACTCCTATCTGATCTTGCTCCAAATTTTCTGTAACCCCTTGCGTCCTTCCGGCCTTGCTTGGGGTGAAACACTTAAAAAAAATGTAATGTTTAAAAGAAACTATCAATACATTAAAATATATTACAGAATCTATTTACCTACAGCAGAAATCATTACGGCAAATAAAAAGCCAGCTAGGATAAATGTATAAATATAATGAAAGAGCTCACAATAATTAAAATATCTTAGATTCTTTTTTAATTTGTTATAACGGACGGATTTGTCAGCAGCCTTAATATTATATTTCCTAGGTTAGCGTTTTACCATTACCGCTATTTCTTTTCAGTTATATCACCTTTATTTTCTGTAATTTCTAGTTGTTTAACGTCATTAATACTTTGAGAAAGACTTAGATCAGCTGGTGCCGACGAAAGTCGCCGGTACTTTTCTTGTATCGGTAATACTAATAATTGACACTATTTACATTATTCAGACTATTGTCCTCATCTTTGTCGGCATATTTATTACAACGTTTCGGCCGATGTACGCTCCGGCCCTCTTCTTCTTTGGAATGTCGAACTGAACCCTTTATTTTGCTTACTAGGGTAGAATGTTCTAGTTCCACGTGCTATATTTAATGGGTGTCAGTTATCAGTTAATTCCCCTCTCTAGGTTCTCCACTGCCTTAACCGGGTATTGAACTCACACTCTTTGGGTTCTGTCACTGGATCTAACCAACGCCTTTATTCACTGTGCCATCTGTGTATGTATTTTTGTTTATTATAAACCTAATGTCTTCAGTAAGCAATTTATGCTGTTATCATTTTTAAAAATGGCACGTGGAACTAGAACAGTGAGCAAAATAAAGAGTTCAGTACGACATTCCAACCACCTGGAGAAGGCCGGAGCGTACAACGGCCAAAACGTTGTAATAAATATGGCGACAAAGATGAGGACAATAGTCCGAATAATGTAAATAGTGTACATAATACCTCATCTCAGAAATATAGACAAATAATAATTGAATAAATATTGTTATCGTGGATTCTGGCTCCGTAGAACCAACCTTAAGAGTTGACTACGGCAGTGAGTGTTGTGGAATAAAATTACCCTACAAATACTCGTATTTGGTAGGAGGGGATTTTTTTCTTAGCCATTTTATAAAAATAAAAGTGCGTTTAATCTACCTTCACTTACGGTACTTTATTATACAGACACTATTAAATAAATATTTTACTGTAAATAGTCTGTAAATAGACGATAAAACCCACACCCTCCCGCCTGACCATATCTTTTGTAAAGGCTAGGTTAACTGATATTTAAATTTTTGGTAGCAAGTCCGAAATTTTATTTAACCGCTATAGAATTCATGTTTTATTATCGCCCGACCCTGAAAATAACCGCCTGTAATAATCTTTTGTAAAGGCTAGGTTAACTGATATTTAAATCTTTGGTAGCAAGTCCGAAATTTTATTTAACCGCTATAGAATTCATGTTTTATTATCGCCCGACCCTGAAAATAACCGCCTGTAATAATCTTTTGTAAAGGCTAGGTTAACTGATATTTAAATTTTTGGTAGCAAGTCCGAAATTTTATTTAACCGCTATAGAATTCATGTTTTATTATCACCCGACCCTGAAAATAACCGCCTGTAATAATCTTTTGTAAAGGCTAGGTTAACTGATATTTAAATTTTTGGTAGCAATCTGAAATTTTATTTAAACGCTATAGAAAGTATATTTCATGACCAGGTGAGTGAATTACCTTGATCGAATTGTATCGATTTTCAAGAAGACAATTTCTACACATCCAGGTAAAGCTGAACAAAAACAGAGCTATGGACGAAATAATACGTTGTAAAACTACCCCAACTCAAAAAAAGAAGGCACATATACAAATAATATCTTCAAAATGTTCTTATTCTTTTATGTACCGTGTCCCTTCAGGGCGTAGGCAATCATGGCCCTCCACATCTTCCTGTCCCTTGTAGCTCTTAATAAGTTTTGTCTTTTTGTTATTTCTCCCAAATCCTGTTCTGCCATCCACTTGCTCAATTAAGCCCACTAAGTATATCACGCGTAGTTTCCCTTGTTCCTCTTTTCCGACCTGTGAGTATTAGATTCTCCAAGCCCTCCTTCCTATTTACGTGCCTCAGAAATTTCAACTGCCTTTTCCTGATGTTAGGTATATGTTACCTTTTTTCAATTCTCTTAAAGCCTTGTTGTTGCACACATGTTCTACCCATGGTATCCTCAGCATCCTTCTGTAGAACCAAATTTCTGTTGCTTCAAGTCTCTCCTTCATCTTTGAGAAGTTTGTCCAGAATTCGCTGCCATACAGGAGGACAAATATCCTCAACATTCTTCTGTAGAACCATATTTCTGTTGCTGCAAGTCTCTTTTTCATCTCTGAGGAGTTTGTTTAGAATTTTCTGCCATACAGGAGGACAAATATCCTCAGCATCCTTCTGTAGAGCCATATTCCTGTTGCTGCAAGTCTCTTCGTTTTTGAGGAGATTATCCAGCATTTGCTGGATAATCTCCTGGAGGAAAATATCACGTTACAGTTCAGTACTCATTTCTTTGTTTCCAACGAGATTTTCCTGTCTCTTAATACTCTGCTTAGCTTTTATAATGCTACTTTGTCCATCCCAATGAATCTTCGGATCTCAGTGTCGCACTTTCCGTCCTCCGTTAGAACACTCTCCAGATATTTAAATTTCCGTACCTGTTTGATTACAGTGTCCCCAACGTGTAATTTGAATTTTGGACTCCACCTTTTGCTGATAACCATACATTCTGTATTAAAGGTATAAAAAATTAAAGTTCTAAAAACGGATATAATCCAAGGAGTGGAGGACAAAAATATAGTTTGTTTGTTTTTTCTATGGGAATGATCATTACTCTAAAACGATGTAATAGTTTTTATTTCGGGCGAGGAATGATGCTTCAGACACAGGTGTTACTTGTGCGTCTTCCGCCAGCGGCGAGTTGCACCTGTTGATTGTGAACGACTTCTATTGTTGCAATTAATTGTCGAATCCAACTCCCCCAAGGCGGCGGTAAAAGTGTGTGGGAGAGTGGCATGTGTCGAGGTCCTACGAAAGCCGATGATCTACTCGGGTGTGTGAGAATCTGTGAGTACTGTAATATCACACATACGCACACAAACACACACATGCACACACACACACACACCATACACACACACACACACCATACACACACGCAAGCACATTATATATATATATATATATATATATATATATATATATATAATTATTTATTCAAAAATTATGACAAGCTATAATTTTCGAATAAATAATTGTATTTGCTCTACTCTGTACTGAGCACTCTTTTTAAGAATATTATTTGTTGGTTATTGGAATTTATTCTGAATACACCAATCCTATACTTGGATATATATATATATATATATATATATATATATATAATGTGCTTGCGTGTGTTTATGGTGTGTGTGTGTGTGTGTGCATGTGTATATATATATACATATATAAATATATAAATAAAGGACAGTAAGATATATAATCCGGTGTTCTTATAGATATTTTATTTTTTATTTTTATTTTAATTTTTTTTTTTTTTTTTTATGATTTTAGCTGTGTCTTTAAAACCCAGTAATTTTAAAAGTTACTCCAAAATTCGCTTGAGGATGAAATGGAACTAATGTCTTTAATTTAATTACAAAATTAAATTCAGTGCTTTTAACTTCCATTTTTGAAACGTGGTTAGAACTGTGTAGCGAAAAAAACATATTTTAAATCAATTCATAATATATATATATATATATATATATATATATATATATATATATATATATATATAAATTTATATATATTCTATTAGGTTGGTAAATAAAAATAATGACGTAATAATGTCGTTTTTTACGTTTTTTAACGTCAAAAAACGACATTATTACGTCATTATTTTTGCACCAACCTAATATATATTTGCGGTTCTTATTGGAAAGTGCTCAATATCAGTGATAGAGCTAACATATTTACTTGAATAAATATGAGTTTGTGACTCTCGGTTTTACGTTTATGCGATCCTCAGACAAACTGATTTATTTTTTTAAAATTTGAGACTCAGATTTTGTTTAATCATATTTGATGTCGATTGGAGGGTTGAATTCTTCTCTGTGTCCGTTTGCGATGCCTTCATATTACTACCCCTATCAACACCAAACTTAATGAAACAAAAACTAACGTAAATAGTAAAAAAATATCTCACTTTGTCTGAGGATCACATATGCGGGAAACTGACGGTCTAAATTCATATCCATTCAACTATATATATATATATATATATATATATATATATATATATATATATATTATGAAATGGACAGTCCGACAATTATTTTTTAAGACATTTTTTATGTTTATACATTCTCTTTTTAGATACAAATATTTTAAGTATGTATTTACTGATATGAATATAAGAGAGAAAATCACGAAGAATTGTAGTTTAAAAACAGTAAAATCGACCTTGCAAACCGAACGCTCCTCTGTGGCCCAATCGGTAAAAGCACGTCAGGCTATATGAGGTTCCGTATAGGATACAGGTTCGAATCCTGTCGGAGGACGCATATTTTCTATGACAATTTCTTGGACATTCAGGCCGGTAAATGTTGTTAATACTGTTTATTATAAACAGATCATTTACTTATAATATTTGTATCTATAAAAGGAACGTATACACATAAAAAATGTCTTTATATATATAGGCATCTCGAAAGAAAAGCGATATGTTTAAGTTATTTTAAATGAAAAATCTTTCTTGAAGATTTTTATTTCAGTTTTAATTTCAAGCTCCTAAATAAAATTCAATATTTACAATAAACAAAATACTTTTCTGTATTTCGAGTCGAAATTGATTGGAATTCATTTTTGAAATCGCTAAAAATCGCCCATTTTTAGCCCTATTTAAAAATCCGTCAGCACAATGCAATTCTCTTTATTAAAAAAATAAAATATACTTTTATAAAAATTTATTTGCGGAAGTTTAATTAATCTGTAAGTATTACTTTAGTTTAAAAGCATTTTTAATCACATAGGTGGGTGTTTTATAAGGTGTTGACAAATCCCTCGCTATCCTTACGGTTGGGAATTTTTCTGAAGTGGGAGAGTTACGGTAAAAATTACTTAACGCATATAACCTGAACCCCTTTTTTATATATTTTTTAACTTCTCAGTAAACTTTAATATTTAGAAAAATATTCTAAGTAATCTATTTTATTGAATGTTAGCTTTATTGTCTTAGGAAGTCGGTTGTCGAGGAAATGTTAGAAAATTACCAATAAATTTAAAATTTACTATCATATTTGTAATAATGCAGTCTATGGCTGTTCATATTTACAAAAATCGGCACGTCTATACAACCAGAAAAATAAATTCAAAATTATTTTTACATATTGGAGGTCGCTGAATTGTAGTAAGCTTTTCTATTTATGATTAATAAATATAATTTCCAAAATCCTTTCCAAAACAATCAACATACTTTCCTTACATTGATGTTGCTGTATTTATATATCCTCATGGCACTGAATTACCTGACCTAGTAGATCAACTAAACAAAGTCGAACACACAAAGGAATTTACATATAAACACAATTTCCTACCCTTTCTAGATATCAAGCTATACTGCATTAACAACGGTTTAAAACTCGGTGTTCACTGGAAATCAACCAACAAAAGTAACCTAATAAATTTCTATTCCTATCATAAGAACAAAGTAAAATATGTTATAAAATAGTATAATCATTGGATTCTACCTAAGAGCATTAAGAATATGCAGCTCAGATTATTTACACGAAGAGGAGAAATACATTGAAAACACTTTCAAACCTCTCCAGTACACTAATTATTTTATATTCAATGCGAAACAAAAAGCCCATAAAATATTCCAAAATAAAAAAGCCCTCCTGAGAAACCCAATGAATCAAAAAATATATTGTCCTGCCAACTAATTCTATCACATTTACAGTCAAAATGAATCTATCTACATTCAACATAAAAGTTGTTACTACTATATTCGAAACAATAAAAGGCAGCCAATACTAAACAAAACAATAAACTAAATCCTAAAAGAGTTTCCTCCATCGGATGTAATATTTGTCACAAAAACACATGAGAGAAACTTCAAGGAATCTAAATAAAAGATTAAATGAACACAAAAGGGACATTTTGCAAAATAATACGTCAAATGCGTTGGTTTCCCACCGTAACGAGACTTACCACAACTTTGACATGAAAAAAATGCTACTCTGATCAAAGAAGAAAATAATTCACTAAGACTTAAATGTCTAAGGAGTACCTTAATCGCGAGGTCATCTACAGTAAATTTGCACCCTGGCGCTTGCAACATTTCACCATTCCTCGCAGATCTTCTAATACAATACCTACAAAGAAAAGTGATGCAAAGGAAAAAAAAGACTCTAAATGAATTCGGCTGAAAAAAAAACTCTTAATTTCTCAGCACCCCTTTGTCGTGCGCATGTGCAGTCCAACCAATATAACAAAATTTAGTTCGATGAAGTCCTGAAGAATGAGACGCAAACATTTTCCATTTTTTCATACAATTTCCCCAATACTGATATATAAAAAATATATATCCTTATTTCATATCTCATCCATAAAAGCAATTAAAATAGTTTCTAATTAAATAATGTCTTAGTTTTATTGCATTTTTATTTTACGATACAGAGCAGATTTTCTGTAACTGGGAGTCCAGTTTTAGAAAAGAAAATTCATGATTTAAATTCTCCAAGGACTTCTGCTTATAACTAATATAAATATTAAGCTGTACAAAAAGAAATTTTTCGAAATTTCATAGATTTAAATAAGTGGGAGGTAACAGAATTAAAGCATGTTTTTACCAAGATTTTCTAAAAAAAAAAAAAAACTATTCTCAAATAATTCATTTGTGAATAAATCCCGAAGGATTCATAAAAATGCGACAATTATCTGATTTTTGAAAGAATTTCCAAATTAATGTATTTTTCACCGAAAGAAAACGCTAGAATTTTTCATACTAATTTATAGTCACCCGCTGACGCACTAAGAACTATATTTTAACCAAAATTTCGAAGGTATTAAAACGATTAAAATATAATTTAATAATCGAAAAATACTATCGTCATTCCTCTTAATAATACCATAAAGATTTTTGACACAAAAACTTTGTTTTTATTAGATTTGGGGCATTTTTTTCATCATGTATGCTCATTTTGGAGGTACCTATATATATATATATATATATATATATATATATATATATATATATATATATATGGTAATATTCGACGTTTCCTAATAAAGAAATATTTGTCATTCATTGAGCAAACAGTCAGTGTTACTGTCGGTCGAAATCTATAAAATCTTTCTATTAAAATATTTTTTTTTCTGGAAAATAGATTTCTCTGTGAATTTCAGTGTTATTTCCAGTATCGATGTGGATTTTCGTCCTAAGATGGAACATCAATATCTAGATTATGTCATTATTTTCACATCGAGTTAAGTGTGCCATATATTTTGGTTGTTGGTGTTGTTGAAAATCTTCAAGTGATGTGGTTTATTTGTTTTAATCATTTCGCCACAAGCAAAGCAATAAAGCCACTAAGATGCAAGGGGTTACTGAGTCTGAGAGAATATGAGAGATAAAAACAACACTGTTAAGAAGAAAGAACAATAAAAGAAGAAGAATTAAGAAACTAACGATTGACATTGCATTTAAATTTCTATGGTCAAAGTTGAATGGGAAGTAAAAAACCTGAAGAGAGTTCCACAAGTGAGAAGAGTGATAGAAGAAACTCTTAGCATAGAACTTACGGTTACTACTTGCCATTTCCATCTGTAGGTATAGATGTGGGTAAATCAAATAACTAAACGTATATGCACGTTAACGCAAGTAAGCAAATAAATATGCACGCTAACGTAAGTAAGCAAATAAATATTTACTAAAGGTGTAAACATAACAGTGCTGAATATGGTTAGGCAGAGCTAAGAAATACATACATACATACATATATATATATATATATATATATATATATATATATATATATATATATTACTTCTGATTTTTAATATGTCGTGCCTGATGAGTTGGTAAAACAACGAAACTTAAGTCGCACTCAAACTTAAACTTATATATATATATATATATATATATATATATATATATATATATAGTCACAGTCCAAACTTAGGTATCTATCTATCTATCTATCTATCTATATATATATATATATATATAAATACATTTTTATGTTTAACATTCTTTTTATAGATAAGATTTTTTTTTATTTTTAGACATAAAAAAATATCTTTAAATAATTGTCGGACTTTGTCCATTTCATAATATATATATATATATATATATATATATATATATATATAATCTTTATATATCTCATTCTATTCAAATCTATCTATGTTTGTGTGTTCGTTTGTGATAGATAAGGTTTAGAGATAGACGTATAGATATATTGATCTGATAAACATTCCTCTGAGGTAAATATACTTTATGAATTTAAACGCAGTACTAGATTGGCAACAAGGTCTCACGATTTTGCAGCTGAAATGGTTAGTAGTAACCGTAAGTTCTATGCTAATAATTTCTTGTGCGTTCTTGTGAGAGATGTTCTTTCTGCAAGTAATGGTTCCTGTCTATTTCCATGGAAGGGACAACAGTTACACGGAGTTCAATGAAATCGTTGGACTGAACAAGTTTTCACCTACAAAACCTTATTTCATTTTTCTATGCCGTTATCAATGCATTTTTGCCAGTGATCTGAAAGAACTTGCCTGCTGCGGTCGTAAACGAGGCTCGTCGCAGCGGGATCGCCACTGCCGATGAGCCTTCTTACGCCTAACTCTGCTCACCGCTACTTTGAGGTCTTCATTAACATTTGACAAGCGCCCATGAAAGCCACTGTTGTGATTACAGTGATCCCCCCGCCTATTCTCTTTTCAGCATTAACGTCTTCACACATTCGCGGATTTTTCTTTAGAACATATGTACTTGTTATTCGCGGAAACCCCGAATATTCGCGTGTTTTTCTGAGGAACATATGTACAAATTATTCGCTGAGAACTCCCTCGATACGCGTATTTTTTCGATAGAACATATAAAAAATATTCTTGCATTATTTTCCTGTTATTTAAGTGATTTAAAACATATAACAGTCCATTTTTATGGTAAAAACTGGAAGAATTGTACATGTTCATTGTAAAAAAAACAAATGCAAACGTAGTGCTTGGGCTTTGTTCTTTGTTAGGGGCTACGGCTGGGGGTCTTAAAAGTGGCTTATGCGTAATTAAAAACGGTTATTCTACGTATGAAAGAAAATTTACGCTAAGTGTATGGTCACCAATACTATTTTTCAAAAATGTTTTTAAATGGGTCTGAAATGTTTCTAAAGTGTTTAAGATGATAGTTTAAGACACATGTGGTTTTAACAATCAAAATAGGTACTTATAAGCATTTGTAGGAATAGGGGTTACAAGTATTCGCGGATTCTAACTATTCGCGGTCGATTCTCGTCCCTAACCCCCGCGAATACGGGGAACTCGCTGTATTGTCTTGTAGTATATTATTATACTGTATTATATTAGTCATGTGTAGTCCTTGGGCTTTGTTCTTTGTTAGGGGCTACGGCTGGGGTCTTAAAAGTGGCTTATGCTAAGTCTTGGGGGGGATCATCACAGTTCTGTTTTTAGAAAATGTTTTAAACTTAAATTTAATCTCTAGTTACACATAATCTATACAGTATTTTCAATGGCTGTATTGATCTATGCGTAATTAAAAACGGTTATTCTACGTATGAAAGAAAATTTACGCTAAGTGTATGGTCACCAATACTATTTTTCAAAAATGTTTTTAAAAGGGTCTGAAATGTTTCTAAAGTATTTAGGATGAAGTTTTTAGGCATATGGAGTTTTAACAATCAAAATAGGTACTTATAAGCTCTTTTGGAGGACGGGTACATGTATTCGCGGACCCTAACAAGGTTAAAGAACTCAGTCTGTACTTCTACTTAACCCATAGTTTTACAAAACGTTTATATTTTATTTGCGGGAAGTAATACCATTAACGTCTGCCTATGAAATTATTGACCAACATAATAAAATAGTATTTGATTTGGGAGCAAAACTCTGATTTATTTATGTGTGTGTGTGTGTATATGTGTGTGTGTGTGAGAGAGATAGAGGGAGAGAGAGAGGAATTATTCGGTTTTTGTCTGGCTTAAAGCTATAAATGTAAGGTTCTAAGCTTCGGATTAACTACAGAGTATTTACAGTCAACTAGGATAGCTCTTAATGCAGTGGTCGATAATGAAACGCGTCTCCTTCCATTTTATCTGCCGCAACTTCGTTTGACCAATGTAAAAAGTTAATGAACCTGTTGAAATCTTATTACAGTTCTGCTTGTCCTTCCCTTATCTTCCATAGTTAGCATTTACATACGTTACGCCCAGCTAGTACCTAAAAAGAAATGGACTCTTCCTTTTTGAGCGAGTGGAAAAATGGAAAAGACATATCAGAGACGCTACTTGATTTCAGTGAGAAAAAGAAAGAAAGAAAGAAGGAAATAAAATTGCTTAGCACTAGTTATACACCGTGCTAATATTTCATAAATAATGGATTGTTCCGATTGGATCGCATGGAAAGACGGAAAAGACATATCAGAGACGCTACTTGATTTCAGTGAAAAAGTGAAAGAATGAAAGTTATTAGTACTGCTGTTATGCTCTGCTAATACTTCATAAATAATGGATTATTCCATTTTGATCGCATGAAAAGACCGAAACGACATATCAGATACGCTACTTGGTTTCAGTGAGAAAAAAAAAGAAAGTTAGTTAGCAGAACCGCTACGCCATATATATATATATTTGCTTACATATATATATATATATATATATATATATATATATATTGTTATTTTGCTTACACGCATCGGGTATAAAAAGGTATAAAAAAGAAATACCTTTTTTTCCTTTTTTATTGGTTTGATTATTTGCAAATCAAGACACCGAAGGTTTTCCGGACGAGTATAATTTCTTACAAGATTATTACTAGTATATATATATATATATATATATATATATATATATATATATATCCTGATGACAGGATACCCAAGATCCTAATGTACAGCCAGTTAGATCAGGGCTACAGGAATGTAGGACGCTCATGGCTAAGATACAAGGCAAGCTGAAAAGCAAATTGTCAGCAGTCAATATACCAAATAACACCCTTGAGCGCTTAGCCTTGGAGCGGGTAAAATGGAGATCAACGTGTTTTAGTGGACTCAGCAATTTTCAATCTGCTTGTCTGAATCATCTTCAAGAAGCGAGAGCAAGATCTAAAAGATCAGCCAATCTAACAGTGATCTCATCTCACAATTCTCACACCTGCTTCATATGTGGCCTCCTTCACTAGCGGGTCTTAAATGCCACTTAAGATTATAGCATAAACTTTCATAACTGAATCAAATAGCTGGCAGATTCTCATGCGTCGAAAATTTATTTGAGCTCTCTGGGGAGGAAGTCTGGGTTTGTAAACAGTGACTATTACGGCTAATAATGCTAGACTCGTCGGTCAATCGAATCGAGTTATCTCAGTCACTGTGTGTTTAGCTAAAAATAAATACGCTTAGATTCACCTTCCTCCCTGCCATGAGCCAATGGCTTTGTGGTAGAACCCCCCTGACTGGTGCCAATTCAGTCGGGTTTTGATCCTAGCTAGAGGCAACCGGACGTCTAGCTACACTGATGCGCTGTGATACAGCGAAACCATCTGTCTGTGGATGATCATATATATAGTTGGATTGATGTGAGTTTGTGACCCTGGGTTTCACGCTTTTGCGATAAAACCCAGCGTCACAAACACACATCAGTCCAACTAAATATGTTAGCAGTATCACTGATATTAAGCACTTTCAAATAAGTACGTGCATATATAATATATAAATGATATATATAATAAATTGCATATATATATATATTGATATTTATTTTTCTAACATTTCTCTTTTACATTAATACTAAAACTATATTTATAGTGATCATTATTATTGCTTTTAGCATCATTATCATTATTATTGTTATTATTAAATATTCTTAATCTGGGATTCTCGAATATGTACACATTAATATACACTGGGATGTAATATTCTATTAATATATGTGCATATATAGAATCCTATAGTATACTGCATCACTTCATCTGGAATTCTATATATACATAGTTATTGACACATCAAGACAAAGTATAAAATCCGTTTCCCACTTAGGGCTGGCGTCATCTGACCAAAATAAGAGACAGACCCGTGTGAGTGAATAGGATTTTTCATAAACACGGCAGTGAGCTAGAAGACTCAATTCGTTTGGAGAGTCTTGCATTATTAGCAGTAATAGTCACTATTTACAAATACGCGATTTATATCTATCTATCTATCTATCTATCTATCTATCTATCTATATATATATATATATATATATATATATATATATATATATATATATATATGTGTGTGTGTGTGTGTGTGATAAAATATTGTTTTTAAGGTAAAAAGGGTCTAAGGGTAAAAGGGCTGAATATCTGGGAAAAAGCGTGTCTAAATATAAGAAAAGTTGACACTGATGTCAACATCATGTGGCGACAGTTTTCGTTGCGTTCAAGAAAGAGACAGATTACTATCACCCGTTGGCCTAGAAAATCAAAACCTGAAATATAGAATTTTCATTTGAGGCAGTATTCAAACGATAAGGCCTCTTGAAATTTGCTAACATTTTTGTGTCTCCCGTCAGTAATATGTTTTATCAAATTTCGCACGTTTTAAATTTGCATTCTAGGAAAATATTTGTTTCGGGTTAAGACTGAACTTTTAAAAACTTTCATAGTTATAGATACTTAAAAAAAATTTAAAATTGGTTATTTTGCGTTGTTTTTTTTTTTTTTGAGTGTGGGGGTGACAATTTTGCCACCCATAAAAGTAGATTGCAGACAGTAAAATAAATATGACACTTGATTGTATTCATTTAATATGTATACTTGCGTAAAATATTAACATATTTTATTGATGTTGTAAGTTAATAAGGTTGTTGAAGAGAATAATTACACGAAGGTTGGTAATGAACGATAAGACTTAAGACAAGAACAACACATATAAGATTTACCAGCGGTGCGTAGAAGAAGTAGTCAAATACTAGAAGTGAGTCAAGTTAATTCCACAATCATCTCCAACCGCAGGATATCTACCAACCGCCCCACGCTGTCAGATGTGGCAGAAGGCCGAATTTAATGTGGGGTATCCGGCCCCAAATTCTTCGTAGGCCCCATATAAAACGGGGTCGGGTAGTTATTTACCGAGAGGAGACTCTGCCCTTCGACATAGCCTCATCTGGAGATCCTCTCTGCCTCCGTTTGACCAGCACACCTGGAGACGAATCACCAACTGCGGGATATCTACTAACCACCACACGCGGTTAGATGTGGCACAAGGTGGAGTATCTGAGCCCGTAGGCTCGGCCAAGATTTCCCTGTATACCCCGTCTAAAGCGGTGTCGGGTAGTTGTTTTCCGAGGTTTTCTTCGTTTGGTGGATCCGGAAGCAGAGAGTTTGACCAGCACAGCTGGAGACGAATCTCTAACTGCATATCTACCCATCCACCGATATTTTTCAACAGGTTAGATCTCTTATATATATATTATGAAAGAAATTTTCCTATTTCTTAATATTTTTATTTATTTATTATACTGCTTCTTCGGATTTCTGTGTCACAGTTTTCATCGTCTGATATAACACTTTCAAGATTTCTTTATTTGGTTTATTATGACATATCCAGTTTATAGTACCGCCCTTTTGGTTGTTCTAGCACAAAATCAAGAGTATGCGGACGCCTAAGTATTTCGAACTCACTACTTACAATTCTGCCAAATTGGATGCTAACCGTTATCCTTCGCCGAAGCAATTATGCGTCTTCTCACTAAAGTATCCTAAAGAAGTTGGTTAACATCAAATGGGGAACCCATGTCAGTACAATGTGCACAAGAGCTTTTGCTATTCCTCAGCAGAATATGCCACATCTGTGTTACGTAGATCATCACACGCAAATTAAATCTAGCCTGTCTTAAACATCTCCTGCAGATCGACAACTAGCTGTCTCAAGCCAACCAAATTATATGACCTTTACGTGACATTACCCCACATTACATAAGAAAGACGGTCCACTCGAGTTGAAGCAGGAAATTGACCCCCGTCATCCACTCTTCGGCTGTGAACCAATGACAAAGAGGATCAAGTCAAGACACAGCTTTTTTCATTCAGCCGAACCACTGAACAATAAATAGAGATCCTAGTCAGTGTCTGTCCCTGTAGTTCAGCCACCTTAACAACGTGGAACATAGACGATCTCTCAGTCCAACAGAATCTCTCTCCCTATCTCCAGAGATGACTGGCCTTTCTGATCTTGCCTAAATCGCCTCCGAACAGCTGTTGGTCGCTGTAGAACCAGCCTTCGGAAATGCGCGTATGTCATCTATGATCAACCCAACTGTCAATGCGGGCAATCAGAAACCATGGAATATCTGGTTTTCCTCAGTATTGAAGATCCAAGCACACTGAACAATGTGCTCTTTGTGCAACACTGGATGGGTAAGAAGGAGGACCAGAATTATTTAGTCTTTACATGACGAAACCATGAGAGAATCAGATGACTTGCCAGTGTGACGCCGTCCCCTGGTCGCAGCGCCGACTGTGACGTTCTATCCTGATCTACCACGGCACCAGTTGTGACGTCCCCAAACAGCACCAATTGTGACGTCCTCGCCGCGGCGCCAGCTGTTCGCTCCTCGCTGCTCCGTTCGGGTGTTGTTGCTCCAAACGTGACGTCCGCCTGTCGCGTCAGTCATGTTGTCTCGTCCTGTGACGACCAACTGGCTTGGTATCTGTCGCGGCATCCAAATGTGACGTTCTAACCTTTTGGTGATTCGGGTGGGAATCTGGTTAGATTTGATATCAGCCTCGTCGTTCCCAACTCGCTTCCAACGCCTGGTTACCAAGGTAACTGCATTGATCTCCAGTCTGCTTACCCACATTGTGAATTGATCTTAGGCAGACGAGATCAAACAGTGGTTGGGGCCGTAATGCAAACTGAGTTCAACGAGGGTGATACCACACAAATATGCATAAAAGAAAATAAAATGAAAACTCAAAAGTTCAAAGTATCAAAGAAAAAGGTAACAAACTTTATGTCTAGTTGTTCGATACATAGGACTGCATCTATCTCCCGACTCGTTCTGTGGATTGTGACACGTCGTTTTCCGTTAGGCAAGTTTTAACGCTTCAAGTTGTTTGCTCTCTAAGAAATTGGTGTTTCGGTGTGTCTTTGGACGAAAGTCGAAAAAAAAACTTATTTCGGTGGTCTGGATCTAAGTCGCTCTTCAAAATAATTGTTCTTGGGTTGAAGAGGAGTCCGGAATTTGCGTGAATATTGGTCAGCTGAACTCAGTGGAACTGCTGGAACTCAACTCTGGAAAACTCAACTCTGGAAACTGCTGGAGCCCGAACTGATTTCTGCTCGTAGGGTGGGTCTGTCGGCGTCGGGGGTTCCTCGATAATTCTAAATACATATCCACCTCTTTTATTTCTGGTTAGGGATTTTCCACTCTTTTCCATTTTTGGGAACCTTTCCTCACTCCCACCTTCTCACCATACTTCAGAGGGCGTGAACTGCCCTCCCCACTTCTTCGTAGAAGCTTCTCATACCTATACTCGGGATGAGGCGTCAACAGCCTCCTTCGTGCGTCAAGTGATCACCACTTGACCAATGATGTCTTAGTCGGGCGTGGACGAATCCGCGGCTTTGTTTCAGGAAGAAAAAAAATTCTTGCTTAACTAAAAAAAATTATCTCTTCTCTTTCCCTTTTCTTCCTCTTAATAGCCGTTATCATTTCCCTAGCCGCAACGGGACAATATGACAATGGCGGTCATAACTCTTGTTCTACCCGTGGTTTTTGTCAGGTATTTTATCGCTAATTATCAGAATGGGTGGTCTTCTTAACACGGCCTCAAAAAAGAAACATTTCCAAAATTTCAGTCAGTCTGTCGCCTCGAAGAAAGAAGAAAAAACACTTCTGGGTCCCCATTCATTTTCTTTCGGTACATATTTCTGATAACATAATTTTATTATCGTAGGCCAAAGATGTCCTGCGGCAAGAAAATCGGTCAGTGTAGTTACTTCATGTGTGTCGCGATTAATTTTTCCATATCTACCCAAAGCCCTGTAGTTACACCTGTGTTTTGTCAATTATCAAAATTAACGTTTTCAATTGGACTTTTCTTTGGCGAACATTTCTTGATAACATAATTTTAATATCGCAGGCATAAAGATGTTCTGCGGCAAGAAAATCGGTCAGTGTAGTTACTTCGTGTGTGTCGCGATTAATTTTTCCATATCTACCCAAAGTCCCTGTTTTTTGTCACTTATCGAAATAACATTTTCACTTGAATTTTTCTTTGGCCAGTCGACCAGCAGTTTGTTTACGTATCCCCTAGATAACACAGCCGTTGTCAAAACACATCTGATTCTTTCTTTCTTTCCCTTTCTTTTTACTCAGAATTTCCCTGTCATTGTAATGACACCCTTTCGCCATTTGTTACTTATCAATATATTCATTGTCTCTTAGCCGTGTGTGTGTCTGCTTATCACCCACGATTCGTCTCGCCTTTCTTTCTGCCTTCTTTTCTTTCTTTTCCTTTTCTGCCACGTAAATCGTGCCACACCAGGATTAATTAATGGCGGCTACAATCGTAATAATATTAGATATTCAGCGTTGATAGTAGCAACGGAAAAGAACGTACAGGAACTCTTACATAATATAGTGACGGAAAGCGAGAATAAAGGACTAAGCATCATTTGTAAGAATGTATAGTTGTTAGCAAAAGGAACAGCCCAACACGCAAATTACAAATTGGGGATACCAAAATCCAGTCAGTACAAAAAAGATGAAAATTACGACATCGAAATCCGAAGGTACGTTTGGATATCGAAAAACTCCTTCCAGAAGCTAAAAAAAATATTAAGAAACAGGAAGATTGCGTTAGAAATAAAGAAAAGAGTACTGAACTGTTACGTAATATCAGTCCTCCTCTATGGCAATGAATGCTGAAAAATCACATCACAGATGAAGTAGAATGCTGAGAATAAGATGGGCCGAACATGTGAACAATGACGAAGTTTTAGGGAAAATGGAGACAAAAAGACATTTTTACTTAGGCTCAGGAAAAGACAGTTTAAATTTCAAAGGCGAGGAAATTAAGGTTATGCATGCCTTCAGTAGAAAGAAAATAAGTTTTCTAAAATCCATGCCGGGAACAGTCTATTACTGGATTCCTTACTGATGACGAAAAGAATAATGGTTCGCATTTATCTGTTTGCATAAATCCGAATATATAGTTTTCCGGACTGGTATGACAGGCTTTTATCTGAGACACTTCGACGTGGTGTAATGCTTAGCAAGCTTGTCACGCGAGATTAATTTGTAATTTCTGGGTCACATAAGGATGCAAGAGTGTTTGGAAAATTTGACACCCACAAAACCTATTTGAAGGCAAAAGAGCCAGAGAAAAGAAGGGAATAACTTACCTAACGTGTTTGTTTAAACGGCTGGCAGAACACAGATTGAGAAAGATAGCAAAAAAAAAAAAGAAAAAAAGCTTTACTAAGAGCTATAAAGGGGAAGAGATTGAAGAGAGTCATGATCGCCAACCCCCTGATTGAACATGGTAGAAAGAAGAAGTCTTGCTGAGCAGAATACAGTCTTTGGATACTCAGTGAGGGTCAAAGTCACAAAAAACTAGCAATATGTTTGATATCTTGCTAACTATTCCCCGAATATATTTAGAGGCACATACACGAGCTCTTGAAAAGTTGAGTGTGTGTATATAAGTGAACGGTTAAGAGGTTATGTAGCAGAAAAAAAAAGCCCTAGAAAGAATTTTTATTGTATTTACATCTCTCTGGGAAAAGAAATACTTTCGTTTGAGATCAAAAGCCGGACAAGATTCTTGGGAATCATTTAAGACGAGACATAACGTTAAATAAGCATTTGGACATGGGCACGAAAGATTAATGGCCGACGATTGATAAGTCTGCACTATGTCTGCCACATGGCAAGTTTGCGCATGCCCGAGCAGTTATGGGCGGGAATCGCTACGCTTTCATGGAATTGTGTATGTATTGCGTGGCAGCGTTTATTGATATCATTTCAAAGGGTAAACGGGAAATGCAATTTTGAATTATTTGTTGAACAAATATATCATTTCGCAATATATTTAAAAAAGATGTAAAGAAAAGAAATGTTGTTAATTCTAGAGACTGACATATTACGGAAGCAATATGTCTACTCATTTATCTTTCTAGGGAGGAAAAAGCATATATATGTGTGTGTGTGTGTGTGTATGCATGCATATACAGAGAGAAAGAAAAGGAAAAGAAGTTAGAGTATATGTACCTATGCATATGTTTTTTATGCAGATTGCAGATACAACAAATCTTTCTGCATTTTTTGCAGAAATGTATATATATATATATATATATATATATATATATAGATGAGTGTGTTTCTGTGTGTGTAAATGTTTTTCAAAATTTCTGTTCATCTTTATTCTCGCTCTCGCTATATATATATATATATATATATATATATATATATATATATATATATATAGGAGTTTATAGTTGTTCCAAAGAGAGAAAAGTCTATGTTTTAAAAAGAAGTTATAAACCGCAATTTTGGTTTTAATGTGGATTTTTTTAAAAAAAATATACATATTCATTATGCTTTATTTCCCATATGGAAAATAAACCATAATATATATTTTTTAAAAATCCACATTGCATATCGACATGTGTATCTTATGGGCTGCTAACATACTTTTATATTTGTTTCACTGAATTCGACAGGCAATGAAAATTTTGTAAGTTTTTTATTCAATTTTTCTATTACCCTTACAGTTTTGCTTCTATGAGGACAAAGAGTAGAAACGACACGTAATAAGTGTTATCCCATGCGCTTCCGGCTAAGAACTCAGACATTTTTAACGGTCGGAAGTTTGTTGTAGTTTCTATCATATATATATATATATATATATATATATATATTTTTAATGAAAGAGACCACTTTAAGGTACAATTACAATAATTTATTTCACCAAAATCCTTTTTAAAGGACTCCGGATCAACAGGGTAACAATTCCAACAACGAAATGAAAGGAAAAATGCATTTTCCTTAAAGTGATCTGTCTTTCATTAAATATTAGCTCTGTATTCACATTGAGCTCTCAGGATTTCATCCTCCTTGGAATTACCCATTCGGTTTACCAAGTTCTTCGTAACTTATATATATATATATATATATATATATATATATATATATTACTTGTATATTTAGGCAGCAATCCTTCGTTTATGCATGTTTCATTAAAAACGACAGACAAGGTACTACGGTTAAGCTTTTTATTTAATTATTCTTATGTTCGAACAAGAGCTTTCTTTTCTGGACAAAGGGTGTGTAAGAACTGTCCATATGTTTTTATATTTCCGAGCGTCTTTCCTTTCCTTTCGTCTATACCTTTAGCCATTATTAAGGATGATTCTTTTTTTCAGCTTATATTCTGATTCTCTTGTATGGATATGAGTTTGTGACCCTGGGTTTCACAATCATCAGACAAACTTTAGTCTGACGATCGCAAAAAACATGACACCCAGGGTCACAAACAAATATACATGCAACTGACTATGTTACCCCATATCACAGATAATGAGCTCATTTCATTAAGTACTGCACATACAAATATATATATATATATATATATATATATATATATATATATATATATATATATATATATAGAGAGAGAGAGAGAGAGAGAGAGAGAGAGAGAGAGAGTTTTTACGCAGCAAATCCCAAATTACCTCATATGGGGGATAAATCTATTTCAACCGACGAAATCGTCGTCTATACACCGGAGTTGATTAAGAAATTTTCGTCGATTGAAATAAATCTATTCCCCATATGAAGTAATTTTACATTTTGTTGTGCAATTCTCTTTATTGGTTCTGTTATAACAAATAAACTGAGCTCTTTTTGTGGATCAGTTTTAATATTTTATATTACTTGGATCCACTTGGATTATATACCAACGTATTTATTAACTTTACGATATACATACATACACACACGCGCACAAACACACACAGATATATATATACATATATATATATATATATGTGTGTGTGTGTGTGTTTTAGT